>VYZT01032981.1:559489-738582 GCA_013400735.1 Pomatostomus ruficeps | reverse complement strand
AGACATACCCCAGCTGGGATCAGCCTTTCCAGCCAGGTTGGTGCCTTCAGACAGACACCAACTTGGGAAACCTTCAGCTCGTGGCCAGAACAGATCATGATGTTTTTAACCTCATGCCTGCAAGGAAAAGCCCAGAGACCATGTGTGCATCTGTGGAGTTTGGCTGTTCTGCTCATGCTCTTGGCTGGCTGCTCCTGGCTTTAAAGTTCTTCGCAGTTTGGAGTGGCTGAGGTTGGAGGGGCTCTTTGGAGCTTGTCCAGCTCAAAGCCCAGCTCAAAGCAGCCTTAAAACATCCCCACTCCCAGGGCTCCTCCGCTGCCAGCAGCCCTGTGCCACCTGTGCTCAACAAGTGCAGCTGAATCTCCTTGTTTGGAGTAAAAGCCGCTTCTCCCTGGAATCCTGATGGAATTCACGTGCTGGCTAGGCCGAGGAGCAGGCAGCATGGAGCAGCACAGACCTTCCCAGGCCTGCCCACGGAAGGAAGCAGCAGCCCTGGGGTACACCCTGTCACCCCAAATTCTGTACAGGAGCCATCCAAGGCGTCCTTCTCAGGCCCTTGCCTTGTGGCCTCAGGAAGATGGGTGTGAAGTGTTGCTGTGGAGCCACGTTTGCAGGGGCCTTTAGTGAAGGGGGGACAGTGTTGGAACACAAGGAACACTCAGGCACCCTGGATTGTCTGGCTAAGCCCAGCCCTGCCAAACTCATGGCCTGTTCAACGAAGGGCCCTGAGGAGCATCTTGCTGAGGCCAGGGCACTCACAAACAGCTCTCTGAGACTATGGAACGTGGGACCCTGCACTGGCTGGCTGCAGCTCAGTTTCCAGCCTCACAGGGACCCTGTTTCCCATTGAAACTGCCTTAGGCGTACGACTTAAGGAACAGCTTGCCCATAATTCCATGTCTGTACACGCTCTCACCTTTGGAATGCACCTCATGCACTGGAGGCAGAGATTAAAACCGGTGGCCAGCCAAGGGGTGACATTTCGGAGCAGCACTTGAGCCGCAGAACACTTCTCAAATGTCTTTATGCTTCCCCAATGCCACCAATGCGACTGCCTTGAATTTTCTGTGTGTGCTGCTGGCGCTGACATGAATTCCTGGCACTAAGCAGTGAAGGAGTAAGAGGGGAAGAGGAGAGAGCTTGCAGAGGGACAGATGGGCAGTGGATATTTGTGGGGTTTTTATGAGGAGGAGAAGGAGGAAAGGGCTTTAAGATCCCTTCCAACCCAACCATTCTGTGACTGGGAAATAAGGTCCTTGCTGACTTGCTGCTCAGCTTTGATATTGTGTAATAAAGAAGCCAAAAAAATAAACAAAACAAAAACCCCAAAGCAATAATAAGCAGATTAAAGGAATTACTCTTGAGGAAAAAAACAACCAGATTCTTTCAGAAAGCTTATTTGAGAGGTGATGCAATAAATCATTTATGGTTAATAGCTCCAAGCTGGTGGGGGTCCTTGGGGTCACCTGGTGTTGGAGCATGGCTGCCAGTGGCCCCAGGGGATGAATTGGCTCTGCTCCCTGCAGCTCCCTGCAGGCTCACCAGGCTGGAGCAGGGAGAGCTGGGCTGTGTCCTCATGCTTGTCCTCATGGTCTTGTCCATCTTGCAGCCAAAATTTAAGGAGAAAGAGGTACTAAATTAGTGGTCAGCTGAGTAGAAAAAGCTGAGTGCAAATGCCATTTGTTCTAGGGACTGGGTGCAGAAACAGGAAAGTTTCAAGGCCTTTTTTTTTCACTTTACTGCCTGAGGGCAACCAAAAAAGCAAGAAAAGGGATTGCCGTGGGTCAAAGGCTCAGCACTGAGCAAGGTGGGAGTGGGGTGCCTGCCTGTCCCAGGCTTCGGGCAGAGCTGCTGCCCCCAGTCCAAAACACGGAGTATTTATCCTGTTACCCCCTGTGTTCCCGCAGGTCCCAACTGCTTTGCGGGCACCACGATAATTCCCGCGGGCATCGAGGTGAAGGTGGACGACTGCAACATCTGCCACTGCCACAACGGGGACTGGTGGAAGCCGGCGCAGTGCTCCAAGCGCGAGTGCCAGGGCAAGCAGGCTCTGTAGCAGCAGCGCCCGGCCAGCAGCGCACCCACGGTGATGGTGACGATGGTGACGATGGTGACGATGGTGACGAAGGAACGGCTTCGATGCTGCCCATGTGTCCGACCTCCGGCCGGCCGCAGCAGGGTCAGCAGCAGCAAACCCCGCGGGGCCGCCGCAGGAGCAGAGATGGGTACCCGCGGGGAAGGGTCTCCCCGCGCCCCCTCCAGCCCCCGTCCCGCTGTACACGCCCCGTTCCCGCTGCCCAGGTGTCCGCGCTGCTGGTGTCGCTCCCGGGGCTCGGAGCGGGACAGGACAGCAGAACAGCCCGCGCACGCTCCCGGCCTGGCGATGCCTCCGAGACGCCGATCGATTCACCGCTCTCACTTTCTACGGTGTGGATCGTGGGGTTTTTCACGTTTATTTATTTGAGGGTTTTTTGCTATTGTGATTTTTTTTTTTTTTAAGCCTCTTCCTAAGCTGGGATCATCGGGACAATACAGCTACGAGTGCAGCAATAGATGGAGCATTTCTATTGTGTCTGTAAGCGCAGGTGGCACTAAGGACAGGAGGGGGGTGGAAGTTAAAAGGGATGGGGGGGTTTAAAAAAACCCAACTGGAATGTAACCTGCAGCAGGCCCGAGGCAGATGCACAGGTATAGAGCGGCCAGCCAAGACACAAAGCTGTATCTGTGTTACACTTTCTCCACTGAGTGGGGACAATAAAGTCGAAGACACTTACACAGTCACCGTGACCTTGATGGGAGCAGGGCCCAGAGCAGCTGCGTGGGCAGGCTGGGCAGCAGCCAGAGGGTGCTCCATGGAGGCAGCATCCTGCCTGGCTTGTCTGTGTGTGATTCCTGGCTGGGGCGTCAGTGGGGGAGCAGAGGGAAGAGGACCCCACCTGTCCCTGGTTCTCAGGCTGAGCATGTGCTCCTCTGCCTTGTCCCATCCCAAGGCTGCTCTCACTGGAGCCAAGGGCAGAGTTTCATTGCCTTCAGCAACAGCAGGTCACATTAAAATATGGGTTCACCCCACTCTGGAGGTTTCCAGGAATGTCCCGTGGCTGTGGCAGCTCAGCTGGCAGGTAAGACCCTTTGCTACAGCAGGAGGGAGCTGCCCTGGCTCTCCCTGGGAGCATCCACACTGGCGGGGGTAAAGCAACTATGGAGCAGCAGGGCTGGGCTGGGCTGGGCTGGGCTGGGCTCCTGGTGAGGGCTCTCTCTCGACAGCAGCTGTGTTCTGTGCCTGCCTGCCAGGAGATCCCCATGGAGCCCCAGCAGCCAAGGGTCCCCATCAGGCTTTCCAGCACGGGCACCTCCTGCTTTCTCAGGCTGCAGCTTCCAAGCGATACTGTGAAAGAAAAGCCACCAACGCCATCCCCCTGCCTGCCCAGGCGAGCGCGGGGGCCGTTCCCGTCACTGCCCACGCTTGGTTCCCTGCTTCTTGGTCAAGGCCATGAATGAAGGGTGGTGGTGCTTGTTCTGTTCGGAGTTCAGACTCCAGTCCAGCACCTGCTCTCAACAGTGATGGCAGCAAATCCTCCCCACAGCGTCCTCCCCGAAGCAGATCAGCACATCGGGCTCGGTTCGTACACACTGTTGCCTTTACACTTTTATTTCTTCCCCGTTTTGGTGTTTTCCTGGAGGGCAGGGGTGGGAGGAGCACTTAGCACAGCAGCTGCTGTCCTGTGGCTGAGCACTGGCTCCCCGCAGGCCGAGCTGGTTCCATCAGAGACGTCACCGCCACATCTCTCTGTAAGCTGCTGCCTGTCAATGACTATCCCGTTTCAAAACTTTCAAACAATAGTGTGCCTGAAACTAGTGAGAAAAAAAAAATCTGTAAAAATGGGAGGGAGGGGTCCTAAAAACAATATTTGATGTGTAAAAGACTATATTATTAAAAAAATTATTTTGTTAAATATAAAGTGTAT
The DNA here is from genome assembly GCA_013400735.1 of Pomatostomus ruficeps. NCBI lineage: Eukaryota > Metazoa > Chordata > Aves > Passeriformes > Timaliidae > Pomatostomus > Pomatostomus ruficeps. The sequence continues at coordinate 734,617 of VYZT01032981.1, read as the reverse complement.
GAACCAGCAAAAAAACCCCAAAATTATATATTTGTGGTGTATTTTACTCTGCTGATCATCAGCCCCTCAAGCTCCCAACTCCCATCTCATCCCTTGCTCCGGTCCCTGTCTCTTGGCAGCGTTGGTGAGTGCAGCTGGGGTGGAAAGAGCAGGCCTGGAGCCTGGAAGGAGCCATGAGAACGCCGTGGATGGGATGGGCTGCTCAGGGAGTGTCTCTGCAGGAACTCTGAACCAGCTTGGCTTTGCCAAACCAGGAATCCCGACTGGGGAGCTGCCATGGACCGACACGGCTCCCAGGCTCTCGCTTTGACCTCCATCTGCTTTTGCCTTTCACTGGTGCCATTTTATATTTGAAGCCATTTCCTGAACATGGAAATTTGCTTTCAGTTCACAAACTCCATTTGGTACCTCCAGATGCATCATTATTTACACTGATTAGTAGTTACTCTAATTAATTACAGCTTAATTACTGTAGTTAATGTTTGTACAGTGCTTGGAACAAGTACAGCACTATACGTGCCACATATTATTATTTTTTCGTTATTAATTAAGCACCATCTCCATTCCATGCTGTGCTCCTTCATTATTTCCCAAGGAGTCACAGTAGCACCCTTATTCCCACCCAGGAGTACTTTTCTCCCAGCTGCCACTGGGATGCTGCGGTGCTGGATTGGCACGGGAGGAGCAGCGGGATTGCTAAGGAACATGGGAATGCTCGGGGTTTTGCCCTTCACTCTTTCAGGGCACTGTGTCTGAGAACAAATGGGAAAAAGAGGCTGATGGAGGGGACCTGCTGACCCCAAGGACCCCGCACGGGGAGCCGGAGCTGGGTCACACGAGGGAAAGCCCTGCGGATCCCAGCACAGATGTGTCTGCAGGGTCTCCACGGCTCACACTGTAGAAGGGATCTCCAAACACACTACAGAATTTCATCCTCATCCCAATCTCCTTCCCTTTTTTTTTTTTTTTTAATGTTGTAGTTCATTTCTGCCTTTAATTAATCACAGCTCTGGGCCAGCCAGACCCATTAACTACTCTTCTCATTTAGACCTTTCAGAGATGCAGTTGCAGATGCAATTTAATTTGTTGACCCGTGATCGATAGCAATTAATACCATCTCTTTAATCTTGTTGAAAGGTTCATCTTGGGCTTCCCGAGGCTGCCAGCTGAAGGGAAAGGTGCCTGATACATATGTTATCAGGTGGGGGAGCACAACCTCCTCCGCGGGCACCATCCTCCCCTGGGCCGACAGCTCTAGAAAATGCAACAGGGTGTCTGTGGGAGATGGAGAAGAGAAGGTGGATAAAGGCCAGGGAAGATGCTGAGGGGCAGAGAAGAGCAGGGGGCTTGGTAAGGGCGGAAAGTAGGGGAAGGTAGAGTTGATGGGTTGGAAAAATCAGGGGAGATAGGAATGATAAAGCCTAGGAGGTGTGGAGAAAAGGGAGCCAAAAGTGGAGCAGAAGAGCAGGTCAGAGAGTGGGCAGATTAGAGGCAACACCTTCAGCAGGAATTTTGCAGAAGAGACAGACCCAGAGTCAGGGGAAGTCCTTCCTCTCGGGGTTCTTACACCCAAGCCTCACTGATGTGATGCTATCTTTTGCCCCCCAAATGCAGCAGCTCTGTACAGCTCCCTCCTCCTCCTCCTAGCAGTGGGAAAGCCCATCCCAGGAGCATCACCTTTCCCTGTCCTCATTAATATGCCATTAGTCAAGATTGTTTTATAATTACAGAATTATTTCCTGCACACCCCAGGGGGGTCTGGCTCAGCTCCGGAGCACAGCAGGGCAATGTCTTTCTCCCCCAGGAAGCTGCAAAGCACGCTCCAAACCAGGCTAAGACTGGGAAAATCCCAAACTCTGGGTACTCTCCATCCTACCGGTGCTCCTGAGGCAGCAGCTGAGTGTCCTGGTGACCGTCCCCTGGATGCCAGAGCCACTGCAGCAACCCCTATCCAGCCACAGCTCTGCCAGAGCTAAAAGCAAAAAGCAAATCCTGGGATTTCAGCACAGCAAGAGGAATAAAGTGTTTCTCTTTGGTAGCGGTTAAAGGGAAAGAGGGCCCATGTGGATATGTGGCAAATGAATGCCCTTTACATTGCAAAAGTGTGTGCGTTTGCAACAGCAAGTCAATACAGAAAATGAAAAATTTATCAAGAATCCACCTTCCTCGTGGTGGGGAAGCTTAGCTTTTGAAACACAGGGGATGGAAGGCATGGAAGGGAAGTGCCTGTATTTATGTATTTAGGATCATAGAATGGTTTGGGTTGGAACCTTTAAAGGGCCATCTAATATACCAAATGGATTTATCTGTATTTGCAGATATACTTTTTTTTTTTTTAAAGAAAATATCTTTTTACTATAACTAACCCCAGTACCTAAAAGAGCTCTGCTCTCAGAAGATGCCAGTTCAGCCACACACAGACAAAGGGATAATTACACACTAGGAAATGGAAAGACAAAACCCAGCAAGAAAGCCAAGCCAGGCTCCTCTGGGATGGCACAGAATGAGAGGGTGTCCCTGCCGGCACTGACTGATCCCGTCCCTGGGCACAGGTGGTGGCTGCTCCCATCTGCAGGGATGGCCTCACCTTTTGGGCAGGCAGCTGGGCCTTATCCACGGCTGCTCCAGAGACAGACAAAGCCTCTCCTTCCTCAGGAGCTCATGTCCTCCACAGGCTCCCCTGGGGCCACTATTCCATGGAATCAGGGGATGGTGGGGGTTGGAAGGGACCTTAGAAATCATCCCATTCCACTCCCTGCCATGGGCAAGGACACCTTTCACTGTCCCAGGCTGCTCCAAGCCCTGTCCAGCCTGGCCTTGGACACTTCCAGGGATGGGGCAGCGACAGCTTCTCTGGGCACCCTGTGCCAGGGCCTCACCTCCCTCACAGGGAAGAGATATCTGCATTCAATTAATTAATTATTTCACTTAGTTATCTGCATCCCTGGGAGCTGTGAACCGGTATTTTCTTGGCACTGGGCTTCCCACAAATGAAGGCAAGAGTGTGGGTACAGCAGCACCGAGTGACTCTCTGACAGTTTCAGGGCACCCTTCCCAACACAGCCTTCCCGATCCTCAGCTCCTGGAGCAGCCCTGGAGCTGGCACCTGTGCCTGAGCTTCTCTGCACGTCACCCCACGCTGGTGGCCCAGCCAGACAGGTGAAAGGAGCCTTTCTGACGCTGGCATCAGATACGGGAGATGGTGATCTGGGGAAAGCACGGGGACAGAGGAAGAGCAAGCGTGAGCTATTAGGCTTGTTTCAGTGGGACAAAGCAGGATTTCAGTAATAATTAATGCCTCTATTAAAGATCCTCATTTAGACTGTAAGGCATCTGGCACTGGGAAGGACACAGTGAAGGTACTTTTGGCCATTAAACACACACTGTTCCATGCTGCTGTTCTCTCGACAGTGACAACCCCTGAAAGCTTGAAGAGAAACCTCCCTCCTGGTTATGCACAGGGATTATCCTGTTTCCCACAGGGATTGTCTCTTCAGGTATTCCAGCAGTGGCGTGGCTCTGTGCTGGGACAAACAGCCAAATCCAACCCTAGGGAGTTCGGGAAAAAAGTCTTGTGAATCTGGAAGGCCAAACTCCAAGGAAGCTGGTGAAAAGGGGGGCTCACCAGGCTGCACATTGTCCTTCCAAATGATGTGTGATGATCGCAGAATAGTTTGGGTTGGAAAGGACCTCTAAAGTCCATCTAATGCAACCCCCCTGCAATGAGCAGGGTCACTTCCCATTAGACCAGGTTGCTCAGAGCTCCATCCAACCTGGCCTGGAATGTTTCCAGGGATGGGGCAGCCACCACCTCTCTGGGCAACCTGTGCCAGTGCCTCACCACCCTCACTGCAAAAACCATCTTCCTTATATCCACTATGAACTGACCCTCCTTCGGTGTAAAACCTTCACCCCTTGTGCAACAGGGTGAGATGGTGACTGGAGACTGCAGACAGGAGCACCCACCACCAGCAGGCTCTGTCCTTCGCAGCCTCAGGTCCTGCCCTGGAGGACTTTGGGAAAGGCTCTGGTAAAGCCAGGGTGAGGAGTTCAGCTGCTGTGCTGAAAAGTGTGGCCTGGAGTGTTTGCACCATCCCCAACACTGCCACCAAGAACCTGGCTAATGACCATGTCTGGCTTAAGAGACAGGGAGCAGGGGTCATTACTTTTTCATTACTTACCTGACTTGGTGGATGCACCCTCTGCCTTGCCCAAACAGTTTTATGGACTTCTAGAGCCCGACTCTCTTCCTATAATCTGGCTGTATTTGCCTTTTCTCTCGTTTTTTTTTTTTTTTTTCCAAAGGACAAAAGCTTTGGGAAAGGGAAGAGATAAAAATGTGAGGAACTTGCTCTCCTGCAAATAATCCACTCCCATACACGCTGAAAGGCTCGTTTTGCAGTCCATTAAGCTCAAGTTAATGCAGGTAGAGCATGTCTGGCATCGAGAGGATGGTAAAGGTTTCGGGTTTAATTTTACTCAGATGGAAAATCCTATACGTTGCTGGCTGGTGTCGGCACTTCTGCAGCAGCGCAAACAGGCCCCGCAGGAAGCATGAGGCCAAGGTTAAAGCACTTCTAAGTCAAGATACTGTGCTACCCAAAGAAGCAATTTCCCATTGTATTGCGAATCTTCTCACACTTTATTGGCATGAATAGGAACCGCGAGCCAAAGGGGCGTGTGGGGACCCATTGGAGCTGCAGATGGCTTTAAATTTCCCCTAACTTTCCCTGGATTCAAGGTTATCCTCCTGGCTTGCCGCAGGCCTGCGCACTTGGGCTAATTGCATTTCCAAACAAACAGCAGCACTGCCCCTCCCTGCCCCGCCAGCGTGGAAGGAAAGCCAATGGAGACGTGCCTGGATAATAAAGTGTGTTTGTTATCGTGCTGGGAAGCTCCATGGGATGTTTAAGCCCTCCTACAAAACATCCTAAATCCCCCTGCTTTTGTCAGCAGCGTGAAAAACAATAAATGGAGGGAGGCACAGCTGCTTCAGGCAAGGGAGGCACTTAGGGAACGAGAATCCCTAAAATCATGGCACAAGACCATGGGGTTTCCCTGCCTGCTCCTCTTGGGTGCCTCTGAGAAGATCCAAGGCTGGTCTCCATCCAGCTGGGGCAAAGCACCATTTGCAGCCCCACCTCTCTGCCTCCTTCTGGATTTGAGAAAGTGGATCACAAACCAAAGCCATCATTTCCTAGGCCGAAACTCCCCCAGTGTTGTGTGCTACCCGTGAGTGTGACGCTTCGTAGCAGAAACACAGGAATTTTTTCTGTGAAATCATGTTAAGAGCAGAAATAAGAAATTCCCAAATGGGAGACAAGATCCCGCAGGTTAGGTCAGCGTAGAAATAGAAACTTAGGTGGAAGCACGCCTGAATTCCTGACCACTGAAGCATCCTCTGAAGGAGTCACCCCAGCAAGGGAAGTGCCACTGCCCAGGATTGGCCCCTTGCACCTCTGACCCTGAGCAGGGCACAGAGAGGCTTTGAGAAATCCACCCACACCACAGACTCGCTCTGTCATGCTGTCATGTACTCTTCAAGTGGTGTTAGCCTACCAGGGTATCTGGCCTTAACTTTTGAGACTGAAAACACTCTTTTGAGAATAAAAACACCTGTAGAACATAAAACATAGCAAAGATTTTGCTGCCTCCCCCTGCAGGGGCCACCAGTGGGCACCCGTGCTGGAGGGAAGCCTTGAGGAGTCTCAGCCTTTCTGTTACCTATGAAGAGAAAAGAGAAACCAAGCAGGTTAGAAAATGTGAGAAGAAAGAAACAGGAAAACAACTCAGCCACATTCCCTCCAAACAAACCAGAAACCTGGACCAGAACCTGCTCCTGGAGAAGATGCAGGGGTAAAAACTGGCCCTAGAAGATGCTACACACAGTACCAACAACACCAGGAATCTCTCCCCATTCCCAAGACATGGTCTTAAAAGGAAGTTATTCCCATGGGAAGAGACAACTCCATCCAATTTTCTCGTATCTATTTGGTGATAAATGTATCTTAATCCACTGCCAGGTAACCTGCACCACCTCTCAGCCCCTGGAAACCTGTGCCTTTTGCAGGTAGAAGTGACCTTGGTACTTTTCCAGGTGTTACTTGGATGCACTGAGTAACACCAAAGTGAGAACAGCTGGAAATGCAGCAGCGGGATAGATGACACCAAAACCCAGAGCAATTTAGTGATACTAAATCAGTGCACAGCCCCAAATTCCTAAAGAGAAGCAGCTGGTGTAAAAGTGATGCAACTATCAATGCAGCAGTTTGTGAGTTTTCTCCTTGCGGTGTTTTATTAACCAGTTTTTCATCCTCGTCCCTCTGTGGAAACGCTGCACGATGAAGGGCGAGGGCTCCTCACCTGCAGGACAAGAGCTCTGTGGCCTGGCCTGAAATAGGTCATTTGCAATGACAACAAGGGCTATTAATAAAGCTGGGGGCCAGGCAATGGCAGGGAGCTGTGCTTCATACCGCTGCAAGGGAGCTAACTTTGGGGAGGAAAATGAAATGTTAACCAAAAAGCCATTTCCAAGAGAAATAGTTCCTCTGTACATCATCCGACTAATAAAAGTTACATGCAGTCATGTAACAGAAGGAAATTCTTCCTTCTCCTGGTCACAAATCATTTTAACCCCATTTCTTTGTGTTCTCAGGCTCAGAACACAATTGCAGGCTTCTGTCAGCTTTGTTGGTGAATTTATGCAGCTCTTTACTGCTCACCTATTTCTCATCTCGGTCTTTTTCATTAGTGAATCACGGAAGCATTAATTAACTTTTAAGAGGCAGAAGGCAGGTTTGTGTTTTCTTCTGTGGATCACTGAATCAAAGGTGGGCCCGAGTTGTTCAGTTATAAGTGGAAATCCAGAAATGGAGAACAGCTACATTTCTAGGTTGTGCTTTACACACCCAGCAGGAAACATTTTAATACAAAACTTTACATTAAAAGAAGGGATCTAAAGAAGCATCCATTTCCAGAACAGCCCCAGCCTTTACCAGCTCTCCTGCAGACGCTTTATAAGTTAAATTTTTTATGGAAAATAAGAACTACTGCAGTGACTGAAGAGGAACAGAGCGCTTTGGAAAATCTGACCCGAGGCATCAGGCTGCTGGCAGTCTTGGCAGCAACTGGAAAGGAAAGTCTGGAGATCAGGGCTGCTCGTTGGTCTTGGTGACTGAGGAGTGGAAGAGCTCTGGGGTGGGCAGCCATGGGCCTGCACAGCTTCAGACTCTGGGAAAGGGAATGGCCTGGCTTTGAAGGGACCTTAAAATCCACCTCATTCCACCCCCTGCCATGGGCAGGGACACCTTCCACTGTGCCAGGGTGCTCCAAGCCCCATCCAGCCTGGCCTTGGGCACTGCCAGGGATCCAGGGGCAGCCACAGCTTCTCTGGGCACCCTGTGCCAGGGCTTCTCCAGAGAAGAATTTCTTCCCGACTCTAATCTAAACCTGCCCTCTGCCAGTTTGAAGCCATCTCCCCTCGTCCTATCCCCTCATGCCAGTAAATGGCCTGTGCAGAGGTAGTTTGAATGCTCAGGGTGAACAGCTGTGTTTTATGGGTTCACATACAAATTCCATTCGTTATTATTGAAACAATAAACACTGTAGGCTCAGCACTTGTGAGAAGTTCGTGGTGTTTTCAAGACTGACATCCTGAACTGAGATGGAGGAAACCAAAGCAGCCAAAGTACTTTGATGTGATTAACTGAAGGGCTCTGGCACAGGCATGGGCTGGAGCCTGGGTGCCTCAGCATCCTGACCTCAATGCCAGCCACCAGGATGTCAGAAAATGCACAGTAACAGAATCACAGAATCATTTTGGTTGGAAAAGACCTCTGAGAGCACCAAGCACCTGTGACCGATCCCTAAACACACTGAAGGAGAGCTCCTTCAGGGTGGAACAGACCTCTGCCTTCTCAGCAGGCAAACCCTTTGATGGGCTCTGCCGAGGCACAAATCACTGCGTGTGTGCCACCTTTCCGAATGAAATGTTACTGCAGGAACAGATCTCAAGTGTCCCCGAAGGCACGCGGGTCGATATTTATAATCACTTAATAAACACATGAGAAATGGCACAGTACAGCCCTACATAATCTGTGTGCAATGATCCTTGGTGACAAAGTTTAAGTGACCAAATCCTTCTCCAGGTCTAATGATATTTTCCTCTAGTAAGCCAGTGATATATCTCATATGGCAAAAAATAAAGCACTCATGCATAAAATTAATACAGTAAGCTCTGAAGTCATAAAGCTTTCAGTCTGTGATATATGAGACGAGAAAATGACCAACATGTGATTCAAGTTCTCCCGGCACCTGACTCCCGACAGGTTGTAGGGTCACCTGGGCACTGCATGATCAATCCAGGCTGTTCAGAAGTGTAAGAATTATTAACCAACCAGTTCAGGGACCCATCGGGGTCACGTGCATAAAATGCCCTGAGAGGACACAGGTGGCAGGTTCTCCTCATGGAGATCAAACGTTTCTGTTCTTTCCAAACCTGCACGAGAAAACTCCCAGCAAATTGCTTCCATCCATTTTGTTCCCCTCACTCCTTTCAGAAGGGCTCATGATGTGACAAAAAGTGTTTGGTCCAAGTCTACTTGAACTCCAAGCCAGACCTCTTGCTAAGCAAGCTTCCCCATCTAGCAGCAGAAACACAATTCCCATGTTGGCCTCCAAGAAAATTGGGAACAATCTGCTAGAAGTTCTCAAAAAGCACGGCAGCAGCGTGCACAAGCAGCCTGTGCCACACTCTGCTCCCAGAAACACAGCCTTACCTTTCACTCCTGTGAAACATCACACACATCAGCCATCCTGCAGGGTCCTGCTCTTCTGTCCCAGCGGGAACTGCTGTCCAGGGAAACTTGCCCAGTCACCCTGAAAAAGTGAGGAACCATCCAGAAAGTGAGAGCAGGGGTGGAGAATCAACCAGCAGTGCCACGAGTCTGCAGAATGAGCCAGGGCTGCCAAAATGCATTGCCACTGCAAAACCTGTTCCATGCAGCACCTGGGGCCCAGGAGAGCTGGGCAATCAGGTGCAAACACAAAACCCTTCATAAAGACATCAAAGAATCACCAAAGAATGGTCTGGGTTGACAGGGACCTTAAAGCTCATCCAGCTCCACCCCCTGCCACGGGCAGGGACACCTTCCCCTATCCCAGGTTGCTCCAAACCTCAGGCAGCCTGGCCTTGGACACGTCCAGGGATGGGGCAGCCACAGCTCTCTGGGCAGCATAATCAGACTCAGAAGTGACAAATATTGCAATTACCTCTCTGCAGGTGTGCTGCACACCTGATTGCAGTAACTCAGGGATCAGCAATCCAGCCCTCTCCAAGAGCACAGGCACTGCTTGCTCTGACTGTGGCTGCAGCAGGGATCCCACACAAGGACATGCTGCAGACTCCATCGTTCTGCAATCCAGCACAAGTTTCAACCAGAAAAATAATTATCCTTTGCATGTGAGATGATCAAAGTGCTTAAAAAAATCAAACTGCAGCTCCTCAATCAGGAATGCTGCCAAGCTATCGAATCAATAGGTTGTTAGATACTTGAAGTATGGGATCATGTGAAAGCTATCAAATGATTTCTTTGTTAATAAACTGCTACAGTAATTACCATTAGAATAGGAATGGAAAGATATGGATCAGAAATGGAACACTCTGAATGGTTTCTCATTAAGTGAAATTAAAGCCCATGGGATTTTTTTTTTTTCTTTTCTCTTGGCCATGATTCTGCTACATTTTGAACTCACACACCCAGAGCTGCTCATGCACCCTGCTTTGGATGCCCCATTTCACCTAAAAATCTCCATGGCACTGAGCCTTCAGCAGAGTTTTTTTTTGTCTATCTCCTCTCCCCCAGTGGGAAAAGGGGACTGGGAATGGGGGCTGCACGTGCATCACACACTGTCTTTGCTGCTCCTTCCTGCAGGGGCTTCCAGCAGCTTCTCCTGCCCCAAAACCTTGCTGTGCAAGCCCAACACACACAGAGCCAGGAGGCGTTACAGCACCACGACCCAAATTACTGATGCCAGAGGTCTGCTGTGCTAAAACATAAGGTTCCAGTTAAAGAATGTGGCAAGCTCCTCAAATCATAAACACATCAGGAGGCAAAGCAAACAGCCAGCCCCCCTCCAGCCCTCCCACTTGCCACTTGGGATGGTTAGAGTAATAGATTTTTTTTCACTGAAAAAGCTTGACCTTGTCTAAAATGCAGGTCAGGGGATGCAATGAGATACTCACAGGGTTCAGCTCCACTCTAATTAGTGGGACAGAAATTGTCACGCTGGCTTCAGGGGGAGGAGGGAGAAAACCACTTGCTGCAGCTGGAGGAACAGCCTGGCTGCCAAAGGCAGCTCAGCTGCCCACACAGCCACCCCAACTTCCCTGCCATCCCTCCTCCTCTACCCTGCCCACAGCTGAGAGAGCACACAGGAGACCAAGCAAGTAATCCTCAGCAGGTCTCAAAAACCCCCAACTCTTTTTACGAGGAAGAGAAAGGCTGTGGGGGCTGGAGAACACCTGAGAGGCATCATTCAACATCAGCAAATCCCATTTTACCTGCAGTGCTTGAACAGGACAATATTAACAGCCCCACAGCTCCGCACACACAGGATTTCAAGTGCTTCCAGACCTAATGTGTTTAATGAAATTGGTTGTCTCCTACCAGCACATAAAGAAGAAGGGAGGAAAGAGGACTAATGGATGCACATTAACCTTTTGGTACGAGATTTCCCGATACCAGCTCCTAATGCAAAATGCATTAGAGGGAAACGCCTGGGAACCCGAGCGTGGAACTGCTGGAATGCAGGGAATAACACTAAAATCCTGAAGTGGGCACAGCAGGGACTCATGCAAAGCGGGTTGCAAGTGCAAGGTGATCAAAGAGAGTTCTCCAATCTGCTTTGGGCAGAGAAACCCTGCAAAATCGGGTCTGGAAAGGTGAAGATTCAGGAAGTGAGCTTCACAGCTGCCCCTTCAGCAGGGGAATTTTGTTGCTCACCCCACGAGCAGAGCTTTGACGCCCCTGTATAAAACCTCTTCCACTGCCACACAAATGCTGATGGGCAGTGCAACACATGAGCTCCTTCCCAAGTTCTTGTGCTGGCCTGGGCAGCACTGAAACAATGATCTCCCTCCTCCAGCAGGTACAAAATGATCTTTTTGTAAGATCATCCATTTCAAGATGAAAGAAATACCAGGAGCAGCCTGGACACGGTGTGAAGCAGGAGAAAAAGAAGTGGGGGTGACCATGGCAATGAAGAGACAAAACAGCCTCAAATGCCTTTATTGGAGGATTTCTTCACTTGCTGTGTGTTCTGCTTTGAAATTGTACCACTTAACACTGCTTTTCTTTCAGTGATGTGAAGAGAAACGGGAAAGAATGAGACCAGAAGGGAATATTATCATTTAGTACACAAAGACAGTTGAAACAGTTAGGTTAATGAGCACTAATCATGTGTGGGGCTGTGCAGCACATCCCCAGGTCTGGTTAGAGGCTCTCCCTGCTGCACTCAGGTGTCATGGCCAAGTATTACTGCTCATGCCTGCAGTGCAAGTGCCATCCCCAGCTTCACAGATCACTGGGGTGCCACCCAGAGACTGATCCAGAGCCAGGACTGCCTTGCCTGGCCTTCAGCAGGTACTGGGGTTCCTTCCAGCTTGTGGATCTTAGTGTGCCACGACCACAGCATCTTAACCACCGCAGGAGCTGCTGTATCTGATCACTCACTCATTTACGTGTGAATTTGGGAGCTTCAGCTGCATTTTGCATTCACAGCCTGTCTTTCAGCCCAAATCCTGCTTAAAGTACCTGACTGCAGGCTCTCAGAACCAAGGGAAAACACAGGCTGTGTCCAGCCCTGGTCCTGATGGAGAGCTGGGCGCGGCTGAGCTCCCTGTGCCCATCCTTTCTGCACCCAGACTCTCTGCAGGCTAATAAGGCTTCGTGCTGAAACACGTGGCCCCTGCAAGGAGGAAATAAAAGCAAGGTTATGGGCTTTTCCTTGGGTGTGACAAATGCAGATGGAATGCAACGAGACCGAATCAAATCCTGACCCCTTTCCTCCCTGTCACTTTCTCTGCCTGTTGGTGAGAATCTCCTCAGTGGCCACAGAGATTGTCCCACGCTGGCCCAAACACCCAGCCAGCTCCTTGGGCAAGGCTGGTGTCCTGCTGATGGCTGGGAGACCAAATCTGCAGCTTCCAAGACCCGAGCCTAGGCAGGGACAGGCACCTCTGAGCCCCAGACACTGCTGCAGCAGCTGCTAATTCTGTGTGGGCAGCTCCTCCACCTCTGCTTACGGAGTCAAGGTCGCTTCCATCCAGCACTATCAAAAGAGGCCACAAAAAGCCATCACTGGAAAAAACCCAGATGTTTATTCCAGGCTCTTCTTGGATGTTTTTACTACACCTTGTGCAACAGGTACACAGCAAGCAAAGAACCAGAGACCAGAAAGCTTGTACTGTGAGCAGACTGAGCTGGGGTGAACATCTGCCTCCAATTTTGCAGTTAAACAAAACTGTGACTTTAATTTAATAAAAGCCTTCTGCCTACAACCACAGATAAAATTGTTCAAGCTTGGCTGGGTTTAAAACCAGAACCTGGCACCTCTTCAGAAGCATGTTAGTGAGCTCAGGGTAGAACATCTTCCCATTCTGACGGAGGCAGCTGCTGGGACTCTGAGAGCAGGAATGAAGCATTGCATCGGGCACGGGCTCCAGAAGCAAAGCACATGGGGGTCAGGGGCAATATCTGCATTAATAACAATATTGCTTGTGAGAGGGCTTTAAAAATGATGTGTGCCACCAAGAGTAGCTGGTTTGGGTCCAGCCAGGCAGGTGACCCTGGTTTACACAGCCAACCTGAGGGCACAGGAAGGAGTTCAACCCGGAGCACAGCCCGGTTCCTCTGCCCTCTCCCAGTCCCAGCATCTCCTGCTCTCCTAGAACAAGCCTGGGGGACACAGCCAGGCAGAGCATATGGCATTCCCTTGCTGCACAAGGGAAGAAAAAGATCCAGCACTGCAGACTTATTGAATTAAACATTATTGTGGCTAATGTAATCAATAAAGCATTGATTGCATTATCCATATTAATATTTAATTCAATTAAAAGGCACGCAATTTTTTTTTAAATGTTCCTTCAGACCTTTTACGCTGCAGAATTAAATGCTGCTAGACCATGAATTCCAGCTAGACCCAAACTATAGCTGATCTGGGTTTCTCCTGGAACCAGCTGTTCAAAGCTGGCACTTCCAGCAGAGCAGGAGAGAACTATTTCCCTGGTCAGGGGGCCAGTAGCACCCAGCACAAACCCTGGAGAGAGACTGGGACCCCCCTCAGGGGGTTGGGAAGCACAGAGTTGTGTATGGCAACTCAAAAACCTCGGGTCAGAGGCCTTCTTATTGCAACTGAGCCCTCAGAAGAAGCAGCCTCCCAGCCGCTCCCCCCACCGAAGGGTCTGGCTCTTCTGAGAATTAGCAGCTCGCTGAACCAGCAGGAAATTAACCCAGCCCCACACTAGCTGAAGAAATAAGTAAATTTTCATCAGTTCAGCACGCTGAGCAAGACAGCCAGCTTAGCTGCTGCTTCACAGTCCATTTCTTAATCCCTATTTTAACCCTGCTGTCCCTGTGTTCCTGTTTGGCTCCGGGGCTGTGAGGGGAAGCCCTGCTCTGGTGCAGCCCCACGGCAGCGCCGCTCTACAGCACTGCGGGCACAGCACGTAAGGAGCTCCCTGCCTCGGGACAGCCTGGGACATGCAAGGCAGGCGCTGTACGGCAGCCGAGGGCGGTGCTGCTCTGAAACTCCTCCCAGCCGTGGAGCAGAGCCCTTCCCACCCCCTCCGGAGCCAGACATCGCAACCCCTCCGCACAACGAGCCCTGGGTAGCAGCCGCCCCGTGGCCTCAGCATCTCAGAGCAGCGAGTGACAGCAGGGGCTCACACACGCCGCGGGAGCTGGCGGCTCTCCGCTGCTTCATCAGACCAGACCTCCTGCCAGGAATTAAATTAAGGCACACAAAGTGCATCTTCTCCGTAGGAAAAAAAGGAAAAAAATAAATAAAGGTGGGGAAGCTTCCTCCTCTTCTTCCATCTGATTACACACAAAATGTTCTTCTGCTTTTAAGGGCAATTTAACACTAGTTAAACTACTGTTAATTTAAATCAAACAAGTCTGAAAAGATAGAACATGCTGCACTGCTATTAAAAACAACTGCATCTTCATTTGTTCCATTGAGACACTGCTGCCCATTTCCAAGCCAACACTATCTGGCTGTCCAAAGACCTCTTGCTGTAGCTTTTAAGCTGGTATTTAAGCCTGCTTTGTTGGCTCTTTAAACACCATGCAGTGTTTAAAGGTGTCAAAGATTCAAACCTTGCCATCAAACTGCTTACGGGAGTGAAGGCAGGAAAAGGACACGGAGCTAAACTGATAAATACCAATGAATGGGACATCACATCCACCCCATTTCCAGGTGACCTTCCAGCACTGAAGTACAGAACAGCCTAAGGAGGAGAAAGGAAAAGCTTTGTTCTGCTGTGTTTCACAGACTTGTCCTCAGCAAGATGCCAAGATGCTGCTACCCAGACTTTGCTGGCAGCTCAGCCAACGGACAGGCCAGGCCAGGCCAGAACAGCTCCTGCCCAGCAGCTCTGTCAGCACTGCAGGGCTGCCTGTGGGGAGCCGATGTTCCCCTTCCCTCTGCCAGGGCCCACAGGAGCTGGAAGCAGCACAGCAAGCACAGGCAGGGGGACCAGATGATCCCTACGTTTGTGCATTTCCCCCAAGTAACCCACACCAGTGTGCAGTTTTACACCAGGCTGCAGCTTCCACGCAGACAGCTTTGTCCTGAGCAGAATGTGTGCAGGAATTTCATTAGCCAAGATGCAGCTCTCCTGGAAGACTGCCACACAAAATAACTGCTCCCGAATAAGCTTGATCTTAAGACACCGGAGAAAATAGAACCAGCTTCAATCCCCTGCCTAGAATTACTGCCTTCCTTGGATCACCTCCCTTCAGTCACTCACTCCTTCCATGAGCCTTGCCCGACAGATCAGGGATAACCATGTTGGGTCCCACAGGGCCAGGCCGGTTCAGCCTCAGCTCAGAGCTTGGGACAGAGCAGAAGAGGAGCTTTAGCCCCAAAAAGGCTGTGGAGGTGCCAGCTGGGTGAAGCACTTGCTGACATATTTCTCACCAGAGAGATGCACCTTTGGACACTCCCATGCTTGTTATCATCACAAGAGGGCTGTGAGACAACAGAGCCACAGCACCTCCCAGGGATGCCAGTCCTGATTTGAGAGCAAAAGCAGCTACTGCTGTTTGGTACTACTTGGCTGCCTCTTGTTTCCATGAAGATTTGCAAAAATATTGAAGCAGCACTCAAAAAGCTCTCACAGGATTTACTAAAAATGTTATCTTCTGTTAATTATTAGGGCTGTTAAACTGATGTTGTCACTGAACCCCAGACGTTGCTATTGAAGGTGTTATCAGGTGTCCCAGATGAACTAATTAATTATGAGAAACAGATAATTTTGAAGCAAAGATGTCTGAAAAATCATTAACCTAAGGAAGAAATTCTTCCTTGTGAGGGTGGGGAGGCCCTGCCTGGCACAGGTTGCCCAGAGAAGCTGTGGCTGCCCCTGGATCCCTGGCAGTGTCCCAGGCCAGGATGGACGAGGCTTGAAGAAGCCTGGGATAGTGGAAGGTGTCCCTGCCCGTGGCAGGGGGTGGGATGAGATGAGCACTGGGGTCCCTTCCAGCCCAAGCATTCTGTGCTTCATGGTATTGTTGATCAAGATCAATTAAAGAAAATCTATAATCCAGAATGCAATGCAAGTCTTGGACTTCCATCTCTTCACATGAGGCGATGACCACCAGATGATCTTAAAGTCCCTTCCAACCCAAACTATTCTAAATTTCCATGAAATGCCCCAACCATCAGTGCACACTAAGTACATGCAGATTAGAAGAACACTAATATAAATTCATGTTACAGGTAAGGTTCTTTATTAACTTTTAATAGATTTTCTTTGATAAACTCATCTACTCACTGCTTCTAACTAAACCAGGCTACTGTGGCTATCAGGCCACGAGTCTCACACTTCCTGAAATGCCTGTTCCATTTTCAGCCTGCCTCCCACTCCTTTCCTTTAGTGCACCCTGGGTTTTGGACTAGAAGAGACAGTGAGAAATGACCCCTACACACTCCTTACCACATGCCTCAGGAGTTTAGAGCCTTGCTTTCAAGGAGCCAAAATCCATCCAATGGATTAGGGGACTTGATCTATGCTTACTACAAGGCTCTTTTATTAAGTGCTACCCCTCTGCTTCCAACAATGAGCAAGAGCAAATTAAGCAGGGTCTGTGTCACTGACCTCTAAGTTCTGTGTACTTGCAGTGCTTCAGTAGCGTTTGGCACCTGCTGCAACCCTGGCATCAAAGTGAGGCTCTTCAAGGCTGTATCTACATAAGCTGGTCACTCTGAATTCCTGCAGAGACCTGAAGCAGATGGGCCAGAGTTAATCTGGGGTAAGGATCTCTCCTCAGTGTGATACGGAGTGATCCTTACTGTGATTGGAGAGAAATGCTGCTTGGTAACACAATGGATTCAAGGGAACAGGGACGAGGTTCAGAGCATGGCTTAAAAAACCCCAAACATTCATGGCAATTTTCTGAGTTTCTTTGCACCTGCCAAGGAGCAATGGCTCTCAAAATCTGTAAAAGTGCTGCCTTTATTTTAGGACACAGAGCAGGATCACTGATGGGTTGAATTCCTTCCTGACACAGGGCAGAAGAGCTCCATTCTTACCACTTTTGCACAGATTCACTGCTACTTTTGCAAAGAACACTGCATTAGGTGTATGGATGTGCTGTGCAATGCCAAGTTAAAATGTGCCATAAGTGTTGAGACAAATGCCCAGGTCCACGCGGTATCGACTTGGTACCTCATTGTCTGCCAGTGTTTATCTGCACAAACCCCAAACCACATTAATCCCAGGGGCTGTTCCAGTTATTAATGAGCCCTGCATTTCGTGAAGAGCAACGGCTCAGTGTAGCATCAGGGATAGATGAAGATACTCCAGCTACTCGGGTCCAGCAGATGCTGTGGAAAACTGTACCTGTTCTACCTGGCATGTACAGATCTAAGGGTTCTACAGGGCACAGGGTCTCCAGCAGCTCTGGTTACAGAAAACAGCTCTCCTCCTCTGCAAAAGCAGCTCCGGGGTGTGATGCTCAATCTTCACAGCTGCACTGAGCTCACAGAAAAGTGCTTTCATTTCCCTGTTGAGATATGTATGGGGTATGCACTTACTCTGCAGCTGAGCTCACGCAACAGATGCTCCAAACCTACTGCACACACAAAAAAGTTGCATTATTACAAGCCATACAAAAACAAACACACAAAACTTCTGTTTTATCCCACAACCATCATTCTTAGTGTGTATTATTCCAAGACACAATTTTTAAATTACAAATTCACAAACCAAGATACAAAACGTTACACAAGTGCACAGAGTGAGGGAGTAAGGTTCTGACAATAACTTATGAGCCATTATGAGAAATATTGTAACAAATATGAAATAATCAAATATTGATCCAGTGTAGCCAGCTGTTTAGGTGCAACTGTGCAAAATGAAGCATAATTCTTTTGTGATCATTATTTTCTTTAAAGTAGCCATGAGAGCAATCATCCAAATTTACAAAAATATTTATTATCATTTAGTAAGGATTTCAATGCTTAAAAGCATGAATCTTTTTACAGATAAGTACATTTTAGACCAAGATTTTTAAATATAGTGTTCTCAAAATTGTCTACTTCCAAATGAATTCAGGCCATTAATTTAACTCTGATTTCTACAAGATTTTCCCATGCCAAGAATTTCCAACAAAATTCAGCTGTGAGGAGTTATAATAAATGTCACATGTCACCTGACATGTCTGCACAGGTTCAAATTCATGGAGTCCTCTTTTTTTATAAAAAAATACAAATTCTGGCCTGGGAAATCCTGATAATTACAGTAGATCCTTATCAATTGATGTTAAACACAACATAAATGGGTCATGCTCAATTGCCTACAAAGGGCTGGTCCAAATCAAGAAAGGAAAAGGTTTCATTTTGCAAAATCCCAGTTACAAAATGTCAGTGGTTATTTATTAAGTTCACTGCAAAAATAAAGCATGCTAAATAAGCAAGGGCATACTTTTCATTCCTCTCCTCCACCGTAAGTTCATTTCAGTAATCCTAGTAACTCACTTAAACGCTCAAAGCTCTCCTGAATCCAAAACAGAAATCACAGCTTCGGAGCAGCGTGTGCCAGCTGCTCAGGATTCAGCCTCTCTAAAGCCTTGCACTGGAGACGCCGCCTTCACTTCACGGGCAGGAGCTGGAACGCCATCACACAGTCCACGAGCCAGCTGGAGGGGGCCATCCACACCTTGCCCTGCCGGATTTTCTCGGGCTGGAGCTTGGACGCGGCGTCGTAGATGATGTACTGGGTGCAGAGGCGCTGGTCGGAGCCGGGCTGGGCGTGGTAGGCGGCCGTGTTGATGGTCTGCGTCACGTCGCTGTCGGGCTTGGGCTGCCGCAGCAGCACCCGGCCCCCCGCCGCCCTCACCAGCTCCAGCAGCTCGCTCTTCTGGTGCTGCTTGAAAGATCCCAAAAAGTAGAAGTAGCACCCATCAAACAACTTGGGCAGCTGCGTGGAAGGAAAAAAAAAAACAGTCAAGCATAAATACAGGACTTCACAACTGAACGGAGAGGAAAATAAAAAAAGTGGAAAGTAAAAATCAACCCCCTGCAATTTAAAATAACCACCACTGGAAACTAGAACAGTAACTTAACGTGAAAGGTTCTCAGGATAAGCATGCAACCAAGAAAAGCTTGTTTATGTGGTAAATTCTTGCTTCTGTTTAAATACTTCCCAGCACAACAGGGTTTGAACTGTGAGTTAGGAATATTTACAGCTCCTGTTACAATGCAGTTAATGAATTCTCCAGTGTACTCCAGCAAGTAACCAGGGACGAACCCAGTTAAATATAAAAGTGGCCCTAAACGGAAGCAAATAGTAATAAAAACATTTTTCTTTCAACTTCCAGAACTATGTTCTAAAGCAGAGCAGAGAAGGCTGAGGCAGCCTCCCTTCCTGTCCCATCAGGTGTAATACAGCGAGCGCAATACAGTGTTCCTCTGACAAGGTTACAGCAACATCTCCACTAATGGAGAAAAATGACAGCTTTATGGGTGTTCACAGCTCTCTGGATCACCTTGCACATAATCAAATTCCTGTACAAGACCACATTAAAGTTTTACATCTCCTGCACCTCTGCGCGTGGCAAAGGGCAGAGCTGCCCGAGCCCAGGGGCACCGGTCCAGGCTCTCTGGAGCAATGGAACCCACCAGCTGCTCCCGGTTCAGCCGCCCTCGCTGGGGACCACCTCGGACTTCATACTTCTCTTCTTGCTCTCGAGCTGAGCTCTGCAGACAGGCTTGTACCCCTACAAAAACCACAGAAAGGGAGGCAAAAATTAGACACCTCAGGCTTTAAGAGAGGTTTGCATGTCATTTCAGGGACTAAAGATAAAATTATTACAACTCAACACATTACATCTTTACAGCACCAAAGCTCGTGTGCTTTAGCAATTTGCTTTTTAAAACCCGAAAAAATTTACAACAGTGCCTGAAGATGCAAGTGAGATGGAGAGAAGTAATACCACACTAAAATCAGTGCTATAAACACCAGGAATTATTAGCTCTTCCTCTTACCCTCTAAAGGTCAACCACTTAATGTCAAATGTCAAACTGCTGATCGCTGGGAAGCTCAAAGCCAGCCTGAGAGCCAGCACGGCAGTTATGAAATGGACACAATTGCTTGATAAAGAGCAATTACAAGGCAAGCACAAAGCTGCTTCTGAGCAGCCACTGCCTCAAATAACAAATCAGATGGGATTTCAAGGTCTCCAGGATCAGCACGAACTGGAGATTTACGCCGGGGTTTAGCAGTGGCATTCATTTCTGTTAGCACTGCTGCATAATGAGATTGTCTTTTGGAGTCAACATGTTTCTACCTTGTTTTAAGGCCAGTTATTTTTTCCAGTGGAGAACGCGCTGATGCTAATGCATCGCTAACGTCCATAAAACGTACTGCCTGACCTCACTGCGGGGAGAGGAATTGCTGTGGTCACCCATTCAAGGATGGAACATTTTGCCTGCACGTACACTGCACTCATTAATAAAAATTACCCAGGAGAAAGTTTGTGAAGCTGATTTTGAAAACGGTTCCACGAGGATTTACAGTGTGGCCGGGGCTGTAACTTTTATAGCACCTCACTCCTTGCGCAGTGTTTCTAATTCAGGCAACTTATTTGCACTGGGAAAAAAAGGAAACCCACAGTATATAAAAAATATAAACTGAACAAAATCAAAAGAGAAATGCGAGGGTTTGACCCTAAAAAGAAAGCAAGCCCAAGGCTGTGAAGAGAAATATCACTGACAAAAGCATTTGGATGCCATGGCAGTAAGTAGCCAATGGATAGGAATATCTAATCTGGAGAGATCTTGAAAGGAACTCTCAGTAATTTGCTGTCAGGTCATACAAACTCACAAAATGCAATGGGAATTCACATTTTAGGTAGCAGAAGTCCTTCAATGTGCTTACATCAAAAAAGATAAACCCCTACAGAAAATTACAACTGGCGGAATACTGCAGCAAATATCTCCCTCCATGTGCAAGTATCAGATTTATTATTTGCACTTGTTCATTCCTTCAAGGAAAATTAACATGAACTAGAAGGGCAAACCTAGTCATGGATTTTCCAGAAAGGCAACTTACATATTCATTATTGATAACAGCAATGAATACTGATAACTTAATTTCAGTACTCATAACTCAAAAATAAATCTAAAAGCTATTTCACATTTTATTTATTTATTTTAAATCACCACAATTCAACGAGACTTCCTGTGTCAACGTGCCTCTAACTTACACTGCTGTTCTTTCCCTCCAAGGAAATACAGATATTAATGGGTGCCACTTACAATAAAGGAAGAAGTCTCATCTAATCTTCAGAACAGAACTGTCCATTCATTAAGAGCATGTTTTATTTCAATCTACCATCAAAAGCTCGATTTCAAGGACTTTCACTACAAAGATGAGGATTTTATACAATAAGTACATCACAAATTGAGCATCCAGTGCCAGCATCAGTAAATGAAGCAAATGTGATAGAAAAGTCGTAAGAGACTGAATGAATACAAAAGACCACAATGTCATTTTGAACTGCTGCTTGCCTGAAACAAAAAAAAAAACCCCCGAAGTCAGGGAAGTGACTAATGTTAGTGGAGTGTTGATGTCACAGAATGCAAAATCAGCGAGGTCTGTTTTGCATACGTCAGTCAGTCCATTTCACACTGCCAGGTCCTCCAGGGAGCCTGAGAGCCTCAAAGTTCCTTGTCAGATGCAATTACAACTCTCCAAGAGAGCCAGAAGAGACTCATCCACCTGGGTCCTGTTTTCACTGTGCCCACAAGAACCACACGGCAGACATCTGCATCCTGGAAAAACTGGAAACATGCAAACAGCCAAGTGCCTGCATGAGCAGCATTCTCATTAATTTTAACTTTTCTTTCCCAGCTAGAAACAGGCCAGGTCTGTGTCTTAACAGGTTTGTGACACAAAAGTTATGTATTCCACATAGCATAAAAAGCCATGAGCGTAAATTCTCAGTGCCCAGGGTATCTTCCTTTATATATAAATATTTTAGAGGTAACACTGTTAGGCCTACACACACCCCCCCCTTCATGGAGCAACAGACCCTCTGGAGTTTTTTGGTGATGGAAAAATAGTGCTTTTTGAAATAGTGAACATGTTTTTCATACACGACCTAGAAGGAGAACTTGCTCTGACACATGGGCCAGAAAAACTGATGCAGTAGCAAACAGTGTTTGAAGAACACTAGTGCTTACAACACTGAGGTGGACAGTCAAGGATTATCTATCCATGGAGGAAGGATTCCTGACTAGAAGAAGGCTAGAAGAAGAAAAGCAAAATAATTTAAGCGATGGAGACCAGTATGTCCTTTAACTGCAGATTCTGTTCTGACTGATTTGTTGCCAAGTGGCTCCTTTCTCTTCAATGACTCCTGCATGCTACAGAGTTTATATTAAAGAATTAAAGAAGTCGAATATCATAACAAAAAAAAAGAAATAAAAAAGGGAAACAAGCCCCTGTTCTCATATTTGAGATGAAATGATAGAGGGCTCAAGCTAGCTTTCTACCTAATTGAGTATCATCCTGATTAAGAGGACATAGAAAAGGAAATAAAACTCCACACTTTACTCACAGGTATATCAGTCTGCTACTTTTGCAGGGACTTTTCCAGAAGCTCTTTTGACTTTACATCACTTAAGTCAAAATCACCCTTTGATTTCAAACAGGAGCCACATTTGATTGACTCCCGAAACTCCTGAGATCAGACTCTCATTTCTTTAGCACTATATTGAATAGCCAGCAGTGAGAACCTCATGCCAAGGCACTGGTCAAATGAATGGACTGAAATAAGAACTGCTATTATCCTAATTTAAAAAGTGATCAGGACATCATCTCCCTTCTGAAACCGAGATGGACACCTTAAGGACTTATGCAAAACAATGTTCAGAACAGGACTGAATCTCACAAGGACAAGGACAGCCTGAAAGAAGGTCTCTGAAAATGGAAGGGAATCTAAACTTACTTCTGAGAAGACACCTGTCATTTTAGGAGGAGGTAGAGATCAGGGTTGTGTTGTTTTCCTGCACATATTTGCAATCTGTGCATTCTTGACCAGCAAGCCTGACTAAAAACTTAGTCTGTTCTGTTCTAAAGTAATACCATTCACCTTGCACAGGGTCTCAGCCAATCTTGATTTATTCCTTACTACTACTGCCAGTAAGAGCTGCGTCTGAGGTTGTTCAAGTTTATCCACGTTCTCTCCCTCGAAGAGAAGAGGGCGATTATTACAGCTACGTGTTAATGGCCCTTTAGTTTAATCTCAGCAGCTGGATCCATCACCCATGAAAGGGCAAGGCTTGCATGAAGGCGGTGGCATTTCAGTTCTCATGGAGCAGAGCTGCCTGGCAGTGCCACGTTCAGCACTGAGGAACCAAGCTGGCCCGACACAACACCATGGCGGGGCCCGATCACACGTGCACGGGGTCACGCAGAGCTCTGCCCCGGAAACACAGAACATCACACGCTTAAGAGCCTCTCAGAGAGCTGATTTCACAATTCCAAGTTTTAGGTGTAAACAAGGTCATTTGCACCAAGTTCTAGCAGAACCCCAGCCTGCATTAAAGTCCCTAGAAAACATGGCAGAAAGAAGTTTTAGCTTAATGCCTCCGCATTTAGCTTGGTGCCACCACATCTGGCAAGCAGAGCGCTGCTCATTTTTTTCCCCTCATTAACAAGATCAGGAAAGCATCACTACTCACACTGATCCTTGTTACCTCACTGAGCAGCTGCCCCTGCCTCCTCACCTTGAGATCTAAGGAGCAAGCAGGTTAACGGGGTGTCCACTCTAACTGACCTCTGATACAAGTGCAGCTGCTAGTACTGGCAATAAAAAAAATCATTGTTTGCAAAATTTAATATCAGAGCCCTATAATCCTTATTCATATAGGTCTTGTTGGTTTGTAATGAATCTAACTGCATCAGCAAAAACAACTTGGAGAGAATGAAGTACAAAAAAACCCTGTTTGCCAAGAACAAGTTGTAATCACCCACAGATACCCAGGGGTAGCTCTCAGTAACCCAATTAGCCTTAGTGGAGTTTTGCTGGATTTGCATTAATAAAGCAAAGAGCAGGGGTTAGTCCCAAAAATCTCTTAAGAATGGCTAAAAGCAATTTAGGAATACATGATAGCAACAAAGAAATACTACACATCCAATATCCAGTGGAGACTGCAACTGATACTTCCTTAGCTCAGTCTGCACTGGGTTTTAAAACTAACATGCACATCAAGTAAATCTTCGTGTGTAATTTTTTTTTTCCTAGAAAGAAAGAAATCTGGACTGAGAGAAAGCTTTAGGAGAATTTGGCATGGCTGACTTCAATTTGTTTTCATAAACAGCATTATTGGCCTCTCCTACAGCACAGGACAGGATTTTTATACTGTCTCTTATATGCTTTAAAAGCGACTTCAGACTCACAGATTTCCACTGAGTGAGGCAGAGATCTCACTGGTGAAACCAGAGCAGTCTATTTCCTCATCACATGGAAATGACACCAGATCTGCAGAGACTGAAGTGAATCTGCTTAAGAATGGGAGTTTACAAGTTAATCCAGGCGATATTTATTGAACACGATGGAACAGATGCTTAGGAAGTCCTGAAACATCCCCAGAAGCTGGCAGCATGTGATATTAAAATTATTCCTTCACTTGAAGTCCCAGATGTCCTATCTTCTTTGGAAAAAATCACTACTGGCCACAGCTGTTCTCCAGAGTGATCAAAGTGACTGGAGGGAGCCCTTCCTAAGGTCAGGTTAAATTCCACCAGGAGTGCTCATCCTCTGGATCCCACACAGGCTTTTTAGGGAATGAGGCTGTATTTCCCATCCTCTTCCTTAACGCAATGTTTTCTTCAAACCAGAAGTGAGCTACAGCAAAGGACTCCACAAATATGAAAATCTGAGTACCTGGATGACACAGAACAGAGGGAGCTTTGGAAACACCAAGGTTTCCTTTTCTTCTAGACCTTATTTCAAACCAGCCCACTTCCAATCTCTGCAGACACCACATTTAAGACATCCTCACGTCCGTTTTCTCCTCTGCAAACCCCAGCAGCTTCACAGTGTAAAACTGTGAGCTCCTTCCCGGCAGGTGCAGCCACAGTGGGAGTGCAGAAGTTCAGCCCCTGCTGGTTTAAAGCGCTGCCCTCAGCTGCACACCCAACACAAGAGCCTGCACTCTGGAGAGTTCTAAAGCTTCTCAGAGCTAGGAGTCCTTTTGTAGGAGGCAGCTGAAGTAAGTTTCCAAGTGCAAAAAGAGCATGAAACTCCAGTGATCAAAAGTTTGGGGTGTTTTAAGGAGGGGGGGCTTTTCTGAGAATCAGCCAGTTGCCTCAAAGATGTTTATGCATGGAAGAGAGACAGTCCAGCCTGAGGAGCAGCCAGCTCAAGCAGCTTTGCACTCCTCTGCTCTAACAGCCTAAGCCAGGATGGGCATAACAAATTCAGAAAGATGTTTTCACCTTGAAATGCCAGTCATGCAGTCCCCTAGCTCTTCCAGTCAACTCCCCATTGCTGTGAGTCCTTACAGGAAAAGCAGTTTTTTCTGCCTCCTTATAATGATCAGAGCTGAATCATTGCTGCTCCAGGTAAGCAAAGCAGAGGAAGGAATGAGCAATCAGATGCTTAGAATTCTGCCAGACACTTCCCTGCCAGGACTGACACGAGCTTGTTTCAATGCATATCGTTACCGAGATCATTTTTCATTCCCTGCTTTAACAGATGACAATAACTTTAAGAAAAAAACAAGCTGAAAAGCTATTAAAGACTTCTGCTGGTTTTAATTACACTGTTCTATGCTCTACATAAAGCTTAGAGGAAATACAGTGATACTTGAATCTTCGTCTCAGCCCACTTGCAGAAGGATAATGACTCGCCACTTCGTGCCCTATTACCATCCCAGAAATAATAAAGGCAATAAAATAATGAAACCAGTGAAAGATATGGCCAAGGGCAAGGAGCACAGTGACAACACTGCCTCAATTCAATTCTGTGCTGCCTTGGAAGTGGATGTGCTGCTGACAGTGTGTTACATACAGAAAAGGTGGAAAGGCAACTGCTAACATGAAATTTTTCTTCTGAGAAGATCTAATATTGCTCAGCAGTGACGTCCTTTCATCCAAATTGCCCACCTGAAGACAAAAGGGAACCCCAAAACTCAGGATATGTACTTAAATCTTGGCTCTCCAACACTCGGCTCAAACTCTGCTGGAAAATTCCACATTACCTCTCTGCCAATACTAATGGATGCTGGATCTGTGTGTGTGGACACAGGGAAACAGGAGATTCTATCCCAGAATCATCCAAGAGAAGGAAACTGCTTTTCATGAGGGAAGCAGATTCCCACCCTGCTGTAACAGAAGAGTTAACACGAGAGACTCTCAACTGAAATACTGTTTCTGCAAGCTTGTGGTGTTTTTTTAAGAAGTGGTATAATGTGTAGGCTATAAATATAACTTTAGGGATAACAGTGAAATGCAGCTTACCTTGTAGTAAAAAAAAATTCACTCACTTATGCGTAGTCAGCATTTCATTAAGTGCCTCACTGAGCTTTGTTTTTTCAAATATTTCAGTGAATTTTTTCAACATGAATTCACTTTTAAGTGAATGGTTTAGAACAGTGAACCGTAAACAACTTCTTAAATTTATTACATAACCAGAACATGGACATACTTTTGGAAGTTTATTTGCATCACATTTAGGGAAAGTTATCCAAACAGAAGTCAAAAAGCCACGATAAATGGAAATGGAAAAGAAAAGCAAAGACCTCTTTTTCCTAGACAAATGTTCCATCAGCAGGAGTCCCATTATTTGTTATAACAATCTTTAACTTGTAATGACTCTGAAGAAGACTGATAACAGACTGGTGGGAACAGATGGAGTGGTGCTGTTAATTATAGGCACTTAGCTGCATCAGACCCCATGAGTTATTGCTAACATTTCCCACTAGGGAGGAGAATCACTCGCTTTTAAGTAGTATGTTGCTTACTAAGCTGGGAGCATTAGCAGTCAGGATTGTACTAATCAGTACCAACAACATAAAATAAAACTCAACTGCGAAAAAAAAACCCCCATAAAAATATTCCCTGAATAACCCCCGGACTATTTAATTTACTTTTTTTTTCTTTCCCAATCACTTCTAAATATAAAAGTTCTTCCATGAAGATTTAAATTCAGGTCTCACTAATGAAATCTCCCCTGCCACTCAGAAGTTTTCTAAGCATCTGAGTAGCAGGAAGATGAAATGAAATAAAGGAAGCACGTAGGTCAGGATGTATGCAAACCTTCCCGGCTGAGTGAAGCCAAGAACCTGCCAAGGGATTCACCACAGAAACACAGTTTTCAGTCATAAAAAAAAAAAAAGCATGGAACAAACCGTCTGGAGGGCAAATGAACACCCTGAGTTCAGTGTTCAACCTGATGCTGTGCTTTTGTTTGCAGCTCCTGAGGCTTTGCACGGTGCCTCCATCAACATTAGTGACCGGAAAATCCAGACCATTAAAGAATCCTTATGTTCTGATGTTTAGTCACACAGCAGAAAACTGGAATGGAATCTGTCTGTAAGTTTTCCACGGGTAATTAACTCATTTGTAGTGTACTTATTAGCCAAAGGGACTTAGCCATAAAGGTCAAGGGGAAGAAGATGGGTTTTGCAACTACTATGAAAGCAGATACGAAGAAATACATCAGAAAGAATAAATTAAAAAATCACAATTTAGGGTCTAAGTCCACAGAACAGCTGTATTAAAAAGCATGCACTGTATAAACACCAATTACAGACTGCATGAGAGGTGACTTGCATGCCAGCTTGGGTTAGGAGTTACAACCTTCAATAGGTCTCAGCCTGTATGTAAAGAGAAGCTTACTTCCTACAGGCCTTGAGCATATATCCCAAGCAAGCCAAAGTCTCCTCTCAATTTCAAGGCAAACAGCTCATATCAAACCCTAGAATTCAATAAAATCCTTCCTTCTCTCCCAGGATATCTCCCATAATCTTCCAAATCAATCTTAATGGAGCAATGAAGAAATTCACTCCCTACTGATGCTTAGGCTGTGACCTATCCAACACAACGAAATGCACTCATTTACCAAGGAAGTAGTAGTTATATTTAATTTAATATATTTAATTAAATTTCTCGTCATTCATGAGATTTGAAAACAATCCCTTGCCCTTTGTGTTAAGACAGCATTGCTATTAGGGCAGTTGTTGGGAAAAGAAGTGTCTCTGGAATCCCACCTACAATTTCTGGTTAAAGACCCCAAAGAATCCCACGTATTTAATACTTACATTCAAACCTGAGGACCCAGCATCCAGACAGAACAGCCATCATGCATTTGACAGTGCTTGGCATTGGGACACCGGGGATAACAAGGTGAGTCACTGGGAGAGAGATCACATCAGTGAGACTGAAAGCGCAGAGAAACCAGAGCCATGCCTGGCTCAAAAGCAATCAATCATTATTTAAAGAATAAACAGACTATAATAATTTATCGGCCACTCTCTTCCCAGCACAAGGATGGGATTTTTGAGACTATGATCCGAGTTAGTAGAAGAGCTATTAGAAATTTTGTGGGTTTCAACAAACACTTGCTGTGAAAAAGGGAAGTCATGGTTTTATAGTTCTAAGATAACACTTAAATCTTCAGATGAGGCTCCACTTTATGGGATAGCATTTTTTTTTTCAATCCTTTTAGAGTTATATTTAAGTCTGACAGGAATCTTACTACAGGATCTCACTGCTTTAATACAAAGCTAACAGAACTCCACTTAAAATTCTGGAGCAGTAATCCAGACGTGAAAGATGGTAGGGGGAAATTACCTTAGTATTTTGTTCACAAGCACTCCAAAGGAAACTAACAGGAGGAATTATGTTCCCACCCCAAAGAGGGGAAAAGAACTCCACCAAACCCCATAAATGGGGTTCACCAATCTTAATGAAGAACAAAATCTGAAGGAGGGTAGCATGTGAGAAGACATGTCAACTTTTAGCCAGTGCCATGCCCTCTTCTCAAGGCACCATCTGCCCAAGGCTCACTTCTGGACAGTAAAAACTTTACAGGATGTCTCACACAAGCAGAGACCTTAAAGTTGGTAAAAGAGGTGTAAAGAGAAGAGGTCTCTGAGGAGACTTTGGGATTTTAAGTAACAGACAATAAACTGCCAAACTGTGGCTCCCCCAGAAACTTCCTGCCCTGGTAGCCAGACAAGCTTTATGTGTGTTTACATGCAAAACACACCATCACTCTCCAGCCGCAACTCGGGGATTTCACAAACTGCACTTCCCAGGAGCAATAAAGAACCCTCTTGCAGGTAGTATCTTAAAGGATAAAGTGCAGAACTGCAGTTCCTTATATTTGGACAGAGACATTTCAACAAGACTCCATACCTCTGCTGTTAAATTCAGTGCACCTCTGGGCCTTCAGGACTGTTGCTAATTTGTTCAGCAATTTCTGCTGCTCTGCACTAAGACTGCTCCCCAGTATACCAAGAGGTCCATTTCTTGGCTGGCTGGAGCTCAGTGCCTGCAAGAACAGAAAATTCTGCAATGAGCTGAATGTTTGGGAACATAAGGAAAGCAACTAACTTATTGGACAGCTTTTTTTTTCGAGAATAAGCATTTTGAAACACAATTCATGGCAAACGTAGTGGACAGTGTCCATGAATAAATCTCCACGTAACAAAACAGCTCCACAGGAAAAAAGCTTCACATTAAAGGTACTAAATTTAGCTTACGCAAGGCACCAAAACAGCTCGTGGATCAGTTTTTTCTCCCTTGCCCTTTTTGGTGCTTTTTAAAGACACTGGGGTGGGTGCACACAGAGCTGGTTGAAGGTTGTGTAACCAGCCTGGCAGACTGCAGTGTTGAAAGAGAAAAAAATTCCCAATTAAGCAGTAAAACCTCTTACTTTTAGGAAAATATTACCAACAGATGTGGTATTGAGTAACCTTCATAATTAATATCTGCATTTCCTTTTAGTAAAAGTCCCTAACGCTTCGCCCTGTAAGCAATGAATGCTTATGGGGTTTTGATGGGATAGAAGTAATGCAAAGTACGAGGAGCTTTGTGCTGACAGGGGTAGGATACCTCAGCTCCTGGATTTTCCTAAACACTCCAGATTCCATAGCACTGACACACCTCTGAGATGCAGTTACCCCGCAGCCTCAGGCTCTGGATCAAGCCATCCATGTGAGCCAGCAGCCATGCCCAGGCACACACTCACCCCAAAGCAAATGCAAATTCCAGAATGGTTTGTTTGGGACAGAAGAGCCACATCTTACATTTGCTGCAGGTGGAGGGAACAGCCACATTAGAGCTGGTTTAGCTGCAGCAGTTTACTTTTGGCCACTGGGAATCTCGTGCCCTCAGTGAGGAGGGATCACAGCAGGCTGTACAGGCTGGAGTAGATCAGGCTGCTCCTATCAGCCAGATCAGATTAATCCTCACTCATTAGGAAGCACAAAGCATTTTATAATGCAGCAACTTGTTAGGTCTTAATAACCTGATTGCGCTGAGAAGTCTTTGTCCAAAGGAGGAGAAAAACAAAAACCCCCAAAACAATCTCCCAAGAGCTATTTTCAACTGCTGAGCTGATATTTTCATTGTTGGACAAAGGATGACAGTGGAACAGCCTTCTGAAGGCACACAAAAAGCACCCGGAACAAAGACTGCCGCTGCTTGCAGACAGTTTGGTAAGTAGAACAAATTTAGATATGCAGAAAAACAACATCAATAGCAAAGTTCAGGCAGTGATACTTGAGGAGTAACACAGGCTCGTTTTCATACAATAAAACCACATTACAAGAAACATCTTTTGTTTTCCCAGATACACAGAACTTCACAGCTTGTCAGCGTTCCACATACATCCTAGAAATACTGTCCAAGACAGTATCCCAGCCTATTTTACATCCCCCTGTAAAGCAGGTGCTGTACTGTACTTACATCCAAGCCTTCAATACTTTAAGGAAGAACTTATGACTTGTTTTTTTGTTCAAAAGCAAAACACAAAAACAAACCCACACAGACAGACATTTACCTCAGAGGGCTGGTTAAGTGCAAATGATTCATTCTTCGCTGGTAACATTAGCACAGATTTCATCCTGTCACTTTCTGCATAGTCCACAGGCTGCAGACCAAATATATTACTGGCAAAACAAGCACAGATGGGTTTAAGTAAATAAAATGTGACTTGGTTCTTAACTAACCAGGCATATTAGCTGGGTAGCTTTCCCTCCCACTTTCTTATTAATATGTAATTTCAGCTAAAAGCACAAAGCTTCAAGTAAGAACTGCATGCAGGACAGATGGATACTGAATTACAAGCTGTTGCATTCAGTTGAGGAGTAAGGGATGCTCAGAGCAGAATGTTCAGTAAAATAAACCCCATCCTTGTTAAACTGTTTCAAGATGCACTTCGATATCTTTTGCAAGACCCAGAAATTTCAGCTTTAATCTTTCACTGCAGTCATATAACCAAGAAATGTATTTTTGGCTTATCCATTTGCCACAGAAGACATCTCAGAAGATTCTCCACAGCGTATTAAACATGGGAGCTTGATGTGGCTGTGCTTTTACAGGAAAAGCTATCTGCTTCCTACCTGGGAACCACAGCTCCCTTGCACTTCAAAAATCGGAGTATGCATCTCATTTTCCCTCAGTGTGCTGTTCCACGGAACACATTATGGCCAATTCAGTCAGATTTCAGTTGCTTTGCCAATTTTGTTGAGAACTATTGATTGCATGTGGCACCTCAGAGTTACTAGTTGTGCTTGGAGCCTGATTTCCCCTTTCAGCACTCCTCAGACAGAGGTGATTTGCTATAAACACATCGAGCTCAGCCATGGCTTCAATTTCTTCTTCTCACAACTTTGCTGCAGCAGGACGGTAGTGAGGGGAGGGAGGCCTGAAACTGCAGAACAGGTATAATTGCCATGAGCAAACAGGAGCCTCTGCCAGCACTCTGGGGAAACATTCTGCCTGCTCTGCCCTTTGTGAGAATAATGGCTGCTCCAGCTGATCCTCTTCTCCCCACCTCACGTAAGCTCTGGCTCTCCAAAGGCACAATGAGAGCTCATTACGGAGGGGAGGCTTGTCACCGAGAACAAAGGCCTGACTCAGTGCCTGAAATCTGGCAAGCTTAGTCATCAAACAACGGAACGTTTAAAGAGGTCACAAAACCACCGCAGCTTTGAAGAGCTCTCTCTTAGCCACACATTCCTGTGCAAAGCAGGAATCCAGGGAGCTTTACAGGGAATCCCACATGAGGCCATAACCCAATTCAGCCCAAAGAGAAGCTCAAATTATTAAGTCTCCACGCTGACTTAACCGGGAGGCTTTGGCCAGCGCTAAGATGAAGGAGATGTCTGACCTCAGCACCCTTCTGTGCCCCAGGCTGAGCACTGCTCACTAACACAGCCCCTTGGGAAAACAACGAAAATTCCCCACAGAAGAGCCCAGGATGCTATTTTACACTATTACCAACCCCAAGCTCTTCTGTGCTGCTAATGAGCACGGTGCAGGCATAATACAAACTCTGCAGACTGAAAGATAATTGGTTAAATCTCTGCCCAGTCCTGGAGTTGCAGCCCATTAAATATTGTCATGCTGCTCCTGCTTTGTCATGCATCATCAGGGTAGCTCTTGCCCTTTCTTTAAATCAGGGCTGTATTCGGCTCAAACTGCTGCAAGATGAAGTTCCTTTGAACAATGCATCCAGAGAGGGGGGAAATATATGGAGATATATATATTTATATCTCATCAGACACACTAAAAATCACCTTTAGACTAGTTGGCTGACCTTTCACTGTGAGCTAAGCACAGAGGGAGGAAATCACTGCATGTCAGTACTAGAGATTTGGGAGTGCTTTTCCTTCCAAAGGCACAGTAGGATTCTTGACTGTTGGAAAAAAACTCATGAATGTTTACCACAGATAAATATATACACCATCCCAGTTAAATACAGAACATTTTTTGCCAATTAAACTGTACAAATAAGAGCTCCAGCTCCTCCTTCTGTATTCACTTGCAATTTTTTCCTACAGTTTTAAGCTTGTTTCAGTTGCTTCTTACTAGAGTATCGTGATATGCTGTCCCATCATCATGTAGCACTGAAGAATGAAAGCCAATTTATAGCATGTTAAGGTGGCAGAGTTAAATTGTGACCAACTTTGGAGCTGAGGTCTGAAAAAGGAACACCAGCACAAGAGATGGTTTAAGAGTTTAGAATATTTGCAACTAAGCAGATTGTTGAGCTTAAGGAGGGTGAGAAAATGTAGCTGAAACAGGAGAAAAGAGGGTTTACATAAAAACCAATACAAGGAACACATCCTAACAACAGATTTTCAAGTAGGATAGTGTTGTGATTTGCTTTTCAAAGAGAAGGGATGAAAACTGTATTTGTACTTTTTTACTAAGGCAGAGGAATGGGAAACAAGCTTTAGGCAAATGGTGCTCACATCCATCTTTATCCAGCCCAGCAGAACAAGGGAAATCATCCACCTTGTTCAGCGTAAAAGATGAATTTTAATCCAATATGCAAAACCAAACTGCACATGCACATTACGTCCACCCACAAAGAATGTTTTCAGAAATACCAATAACTCTGTGTGCTCCTCCTACAAATCTGGGTTTGTTGGGAATGGGTCCAGTGCACAGGATGAGTTCCACGCTCAGCAGGAAGGCACAATTGTTTCTGCTAGAGAGGAATTAGCGAGGCGCTTAAACTGGAATACAAGGTCTCCGAGGCACCCTTCTTTCTACCAGAATGCAAGTGGGCTTCCTGGAAGTATTTTTTTTTAAACATTCAAGAGTCAGCTGTACCCTTGGGAGCAAGCAGCCTCCTCTTAGCCACTCATCAAGGTACGGAATAGTCAGTAGAGGGCTGTTACAGCTGGAACAAATCCAATCTAAGAGTAGGATGGCTGTGCTGAGAACAAAGATGAGCCCAGTGAAGAGCAACTCAGCCAAATCTTCAGTGTATGGCTTTCCACGAGATGACACAACACTTTGTCATTCTTTGTACTCAGGAGTTTTGAGGTGCTCCATAAACCAAGTTTTGCCCCAGCCCCACAAAGGAGTTCAGTACTGAGTGGAAATCCTGCAGCCAGGTCTCAGTGCTAACTCCCAGGGGGAAATCTAACTGGCTCAGGGCTCGGCAGGCAGCACCTGGATTTTGAGAATGTGCTAAGTAGAAACCTTTCCTCAACCAGAGAAAGGAGACAAAACCTAATCCGTGTAGCCAGACAGACCATCTGAGATATCCAAACAGAGCCAGGATTTTAATTAACCTGCTGTCAGCAGAAGTTCAACACACTGTCTTGCACTCAGACAGCAAAGACCTGCACTATCTCGACTCAGAATAAGCAGACAAAATGATATCACTGTCATGGGTCTATTGCCTCCTGGAATGACTGCAGGTTATAATCATTTTTGTCCCTGTGCCATTCATAATTGAGGACCATGGTCTGCCCCTAAAGCATTCCCACAGGTTTGTTCAGAGTCAGACTCACAACTACTACACCTGAAAAAAACAGAGCAACACGACAGTTTTTACTAATGCTAAACTTATTGTGCATGAAGAACTGGAAAGACAGCCCATTTGAGTGAAAGCATTTAGGAAGGACTGTGAAATTGCAAATGCACAGATCTAATTTTTCAAATCACTTGGCTTGCTGTGAAGCAAGGAAAAAAGGCAGAATTCAAGCACGTTGAAAAAAGCCATAAAAATAAAAATTAGTTATGTGTAGGAGATTAACTTAAAAAAATTAACAGGACCAGTAGGACAATTAATAGGTCCACTGGTCCATATAATATTTTCCATTTGTAGTTTGTATCTCTCCCAGTCAGTGAAAACTTCAATGAAGTTGTGGACAAATGAAGTGCCACTACTATTAAATCTCATGGATGTTTAAAAAAAAAAAAATTTTGCCAAGGAATAAGGAAATCCCAGGATTACTTTCTGGCAAAAGAGGAAGCCCTCATCTGTACTTGCTTGGTCCAAAAGATATGTGGCTGCTTCCTGTTATAGAAAGCTATTTCTGAATGCACTACGAGTTAACGTGAAAGGAGAAGAACACAGCCTGAAAGGCACTTGGAATGAGATGCACTTGATGGGTTTGTGAATGCCTGATATCTAAATCTGAACTTGCAAAGGCTCAGCTCTTTGCATAGGGCTGTACCTCACCCTCTGAGGCCCCTCAGGAAGCAGCTGTATTTGCTTCCAGGTATATCCTACATCCCTCCACAGACCCGTGGAGCATACCTGCCTTTGGACCTGTTGTCAGTCATTACTGCACACCTTTAAAATATATTTCATCTGGCACAATCGAGTCTCATGCTAAATTTCAAAACTACTGCTCTAAGCAGGCTGCTCAACGCCAGCTCTGTTTTCATTCCAGGAGATTAACTCTCCAGCACACGAGGGACATTAACACACAAAACTGAGTTAATTCCACTGTTAAGACAGCAGCAAGACATCAGTCACTTTTGTGAGGTTTCATGCTATATATTTCATGGTGTCCCAAGTCACATTGGAACACATTTGTCATGTTCACATTTTACTTAGATTAGCTAAAGTAAAACACTTAAGTAACCACAGTGAGTTAATCAAACTTTCCTCCCCGCTCCTGTGAGATAAAGAAGAATCACTTATTCCATCATATTAAGGAGGCCCCTCTCCTCAGCTGAAAGTTAATTCATTGAGAGCCTGAAGAGCCTACAAAAGGACCAGAAAGGGTTTTATAAACTATAATGAAAAAAAAAGTGAACTAAAAGTAGACCAATTTATCAGTTTGACAAAATTGGTTTGGTATAGTCTTAGCTCACACATTGCACACCTCTCAAGTTAAGGCGCTCCTCAAAAAAAGCCTTGGAGAAGAGATGCAAGTTCTACTCATCACTGCTTCAATTTCTACTGTAAAGATCCTAAAATAATAATGTGAAGGTGAGCATTAAGAGGCCAATTATAACTAGCCATAATGAAATGAACTATAATTGCACCATTTTAAGTGATCAGCCTATTCTCATCTCCTGTTTTTAAAACTGTGGTCTGCTGGTTTCAGGGATCAAGGGAAAAAAAAAAAGTCACTGAAGAAAAACAAGCTTCTTGTCAGATGTGACTCCATTATAAGGGCACCTGCATCCACTAGGAAAAAGGAATTAATTAAACCTTCTCTATGCAAGAAGGTTCAAGTCCACCTACTGCAAATCCAACCACTGCTTAATTAGGACTACAACTACCAAAGGCAGTGGCAGCAAAAACACCCTGTAAGATTTGCAAAGCCCTGATCCAGGGAAAGACCACAGCACAATTCATTGCTGGGAGCTATCAGGGCACAGGAGGGAAGGGAGGCACGAGGCATTCTCAGGGGGCCCAGACACACTGTTCTAGTTTCTTCTGTTTCTTGACAGTGTTTGGAAGAGGCCAGCAGAGCCTTACTATTTAAGCCTATTCCAGGCTATTTCCTTACTATTCAGTTATTCCAGGAGGGATGGACAGGACTGAACTTGTGCCACAGCACCCACGGTTGCTTTTGTCAGACAAATCACACAAAGATTAATGGCAGCTAAGTTTGCTCTCAGAGATTTTTACCGAACGTTATCTACATTCAGTGAAAAGTTAAAGCAGGGCTTAAGGTTTATATAAATCTCTCCTTCCCTGGTTAAAAAGCTTCTGTTTCAACAGAGTCATGTTTGCTCATGCAGAAGGAGCTGAAAGAGGTTCAGCTTCACCTCTGCTTGCGTGAGCACATGCAGCAGGGAGCAAGGCTGACAGGAGACCTGCAGAGTCCACTGCTGGCATGTGGAGCCTGGGCTGTGCAGACCCAGCAGAGCTGAACCCCTGTCACAACCCTGCAGCTTCCAGACACCAAACACGTGCTAAGTGTGACACAGCCAGTTCCTCACATTCAAGTGGCTTGGAAATCCCTGAAGCTGTCGGCTTTTCCAGCAGCACCTTGTCCTCAAGAACAAAGCGAAGATGAACAAACTGATCCTTGTTTTACATTTTCATGCTGAAGTCTTGAGAGCTTGTTGCCTTGTTTTGGCTTTTTCTTGTTGTTTTTTAAACTCTAATATATTCAAGATTAGGACTTTATGAGAGCCCTGTGCTTTCCCACAAAGCACCTTAATTCTGTAAGCTTCAGGAGTGTGAATATTGCGGGCTGAAGTGATTAAGCTGAACTTGTTTATGCTTCTGCCAAGGAAACTTGTGTCATGCTAGACTTCATCCTGTTGTGCTACCATACACACACACACCTACTGACAACTTGCAGTGGACTCAAATTTATATACACAGGCTGTGGCACAACAGTGCAACACCTAAAATTATATTTAGTGTCTAAAATACTGCAGGGTTATTTATAGACTAAGAGATTCTTTAGCACCTCCTGTACACAAATGCCAAAGCCTTCAGGAGACTTAACCGTACAGAGGAGTCAACTGAAAATATTACTTAGCTTTTTTTTTTTTTTTTCTAAATTAAAAGGTGTACCAAGGATTAGTGCTTTGATCCATAAAGGCAAAAATGAAAAATACTTCCCAAATCTCAGCCTGTGTCTATGTCATTTGTGAAAAATAGAAGAGACTGGAGCAAAATGCCTTCTGCTAGGAAGTAGCGTAGTAAAAGTAGCGAGACAAAAACCAGCTGCATCAGTTCAAAACTCATCTAGCTCAGCATCTTAGAGCTGACAGCAGCTATAACAAGATGCCAACAGGAAAGTGTAAGATACGGGTGAGCATATGTTGTTACTTTCCTGGTACAGTCTCCAGTACTCCAGCTATCTGTGACTCAGGCGGCCTCAGAAAAGCTGAGGACAAAGCCAAACAAAAAGGAAACACCCACCTGGAAAAGGAGGATACAAACACAGCACACAGTTAACACCCACCCCCTCACGTCTATACATCACATTTATGAGTAGCTCTGCTTCGCATTCACTCAGCACACACTCTGGATGTTGCAGCCGTGGTTAACGCCAGCAGCATCCCACGTGTACTCACACGGCGTCCCGGGAGGCCCCGTGCAGGAGCAGCAGCTCCACGATGTCCACGTGTCCGTTCTTGGCGGCGTCGTGGAGCGGGGAGTCGTTCTGGTAGCCCGTGGTGTTCACCAGCGCCCGGTGCTGCAGCAGCAGCTCCACCACCTCCCTGTGCCCGTGGTTGCACGCCTCGTGCTGGGTGGGAAGAGCCAGGGGAGGGGGAAGCTCAGGTGAAAGAGAATTCACAGGAGGACTCCTCTCACAGCAGCACACTCGCTTCCACGCACTCCGCAGATGGCAGGGAAGATGATGCAGGGATACTGCGTTACATTCCTGACAGGAATTAACCTGGGAACCCAGCACTAACAAAAAGCTCTTGAGAAGAACTGAACAAAGGCCAACTGTGTGCAAATCCAGACTGCAGGGAACAAGCCCCTCCAGATTACAGGCTATCAGGAGCATTCCGCAGGAGAGGAAGAAGTCGTGGTTGAAAAGAACCTTTTGTTTATTTTCAGTAATTCAAGCGAGAAATTTTTTCACTCCACTACTTGATATATTTCCAAACCACTGAGGACATTAGGAACCCATTAAATACAAACATTGTTTGGAATTGATCCTTCTCCAGTTACCACAGCTGTATTTTCTGCATTTGCAGAGTCACAGGCTGATCGATTTCATGGCCTGCCCTACACCCCAGCGAAGAAGAATTACACCTGGGCAGGTCAGTGGTTGCTAATGAATTCTTTTAACCTTGTTTATCATCACTTCTTCACTTTGCATAATTCTCTGTCACCTAAATGAGTGTGAAGGGAACTAAAAGATGGGAGAGGAAAGGAGGGATAAGGTGAAACCTGATTGGAACACAGATGACGGAATGAAGCCTTCAACACTCACCAGAGGCGTCCAGCCAGCATTATCTTTGACATTGGGATCTGCCCCGTTTTTCAGCAGCTGCTCCACAGCTGCCAAGTCACCCTACACAGGAGAAAACCATCGTCATGAAAAAGTAATGAAGAAAATGCACAGAGACAACACAAATTTGAGAGATGCCCGATTATAAATTTAGCTGCAATAAAAACATAATGATATAAGCCTTCCATGTAGATATGGCCAGGATAACGAAAGCTCAAGTGATCTGGAGACCACAGTAAATCACAGAACCACCCAAGCATTTTACACAAATACATATTTTTAGATAAAAGCAATGCACGTAATAAGAGTTAATTCAAAATAAATGGAAAAGTTTGTGCTAATTGTAATCTGCCCACTACAGTCAGCTGCAAGGATTAAAGTCAGGAATGTTTATTGAGAATTTCCTCATCCTTCAGACTGGATTTTTTTCAAGCTAATCTAAATAACTAGCTGAAAACATAGGTGAAATAAATTAATAAGCCTGACAAGCTTCTAGAAATTGGTTTGCCATGAAAGGAGAAGAGTTTTATTTAACACTGCAATTACTACTTTATGTTGAATCTCACTGACACCTTCTCTGACAGTTATCTACCAAAACAGTTTTAATTTGCTTTTTGGGAAAACGCTGTGTTCAGTTTTTGCTATGAGGAAGGAGGTGTGGAAAGGGTGGAAACTGATGCAGAGGCTACAGAGAGAGGCTGAATAGAGATGAGGCAAAGGAAGCAAAAGGGCAGAATTTCTGAATCAGAGGTTCTGACACCCTGAAAAGCAAAGCTGGTAATAAGATTGGAGCATATCCAGGTGCAGCTATAAATAGGCAAGGAGAAGGTGCCTGTGGAAGCTGAGGCAACATCTCTGCAGTGCAGGCCTCAATTCTTGTAATTTTAGGCAAAATCAAGTGTTTCAAGACAACTGCTGACTCTTTGCCTAGACCAGGGTACTTTGATCCCTTGCCAAGGCCAAATACACAATATAAAAAAAGACCTGAAGGAGAGAAATCTAATCCATGATATACATCAAGTTCAGTGGCTTTAAGTAGTGGAAAGTCAAGGAATTTCCAGGTGCTACTCAGAGCATGCCTCAGAAAAGGTGAGAGAATATTAAGCTTTAAATACAATAAAAACAAACTTAATCCGATTTTGCTACCAAGAAACACTTTGAAAAAACAAAATAGCTTTAATCTTTACTCTTTAAATTAGAAAAAATATTAAGACAGGCTGCTATGCAAAAATAAATCCAGCAAGCAACGGCTGTAAACTCAAAATTCACTGAAATAAAGCTGAGACTCACTGGCTTTACAACCATCAAGCAAATTAACACATCAGAGATAAATTTCATGCATTTTATTCACAACCTGGACGTCCCAGGAAAATGTTTCCTTGCAAAGCAATTAAAGGATTGTAGCAGCAGCATATTCTTTATGGTTGCAAGGTAACAGGCATACATCAAACCTGAGGAGTTGTTCAGAGGCAGCCAAGACAGCGCTCAGCATTAAGATCCTTCCCGACAGAGAGAACACACAATTATCTATAATGAGCGAGAGCTGAGCTTATCATTTAAAGTTCAGTTTGCAAACATGTACTGCAAGGGTTTGACATTTCAGGAGTACTGCTTTAAAGCAGGAAGTACAGCTAATAATTTGTGTGGGCATCAGATACTATCACAGCTTTTCAGATCAGTTATGTGAGCATTGATTTGTAAAACATCGCTGCGGCTTTATCAAAAGAAACGCTGCTGGTGTGGACGCCAGCG
Organism: Pomatostomus ruficeps; assembly: GCA_013400735.1. Taxonomy (NCBI): domain Eukaryota; kingdom Metazoa; phylum Chordata; class Aves; order Passeriformes; family Timaliidae; genus Pomatostomus; species Pomatostomus ruficeps. The sequence goes on along the minus strand of VYZT01032981.1, from coordinate 694,213 downwards.
CTGACAACATCCACTGACTTAAATCCAGGCCCACGTCAAAATTAGGAAATTGGTGTTTTGCTGCTTACAGAAGATAAATATTGTCATCATGTCATCTGTAAATGGAACCTGCTCCCTACAACCAGCACCGAGCAGCAAGAGTGACAGCAAGGAGGGGAAGCTGTCATGAGCTGCACAGCGACTGGATGGGTGCTGCCAGTCAGGATTACAAGAGAGATGTTCACAAAGCAGAGCCAGGAGGATGTGCCTTTTGTGTCCTCAGAGGCTCTTCAGCCAGTCACCATAACGTGAACATTCAGCTAAAAACGGCAGCGGACTAAATTCCAAGTAGCAGATCATTAACAGACAAGTTATCAAGTCCCTCCTGCAAGCAGGACCACAATCAGAGAATCATTTGGGTTGGAAAAGACCTGTAAGATCATCAAATCCAAGCATAGGTGCCTCGGACATTTGACTGGCTCTTCCAGAGGCTGATAACAGGTTTAGATGACAAGTCAAGCCAAATAACTCTGATCCAAGAGTAAAAAAAAAAACCCTGTTTTTTGGGGTTTTTTTTTACATTGGACACTTCTGTCAAAGTTGATGGAATTACGGACATTTCTAAGCTAATACATGCTTTGCTAAACTCTAAACAAGAAAGAGTAAGCACCACGTAGGCATAAATCCCAGACACAAATATGTCAATTCCATGTCCTTCCTCCAGGAGAGAGCAGAAGAAACTCCACCTGTTAGCATGGAATGACTGACCACAACACGCTGCATAAAGCTGTGCTTTGACTAACGCTGAAATTAATTTTGTCCATTTAGTTCCCTGAGTTTACTTGGTGCAGCAGGGAAATCACCAGTCCCCACTATGAATCCACAGCCAGGTGACACAAGCAGAGACCCTCTTAGCAGCCTGCAGCAACAGAGTGGAAACGTTAAGTGGAGACACTTCTTGTTCAGAGAGGGAGAACAAGGCAAACACCAGGCAGCAAAATGCTCCTACCATTAAGAATTCACAGGCAAGTGTTTATTTTGAAATCTCATTATCAATGAAGGATTACATCCAGCTCTTGAAGAGGCAGGAGCTGCCGCAGAATGCAGAATTATCCACTCGGAACAAACAAAGCTCGGGACATTCTATGCTCACAACAAAGCTCGGGTGCAGTGACAAGGCAGCAAAGCCATGGGTTTGCTCCTCCTCGGCAAGGCAGCTCGCTCACGGGAGCTCGGGAACCCCGAGAAGCAGGAAAGGCACTGGGGCCATCTGTCGGCAGACCCGGAGCCGGCAGTAGCTTAGAGAGGAGCATTTCCACAGCTTTACAAGCGCTTCCTCCTCCCAAGGAGAATTTAGTTCCTGCAGCCACGGCTGGCACAAGCCCAGAAAAACATCTCCACTTGGCTTACACAAGACTGTTGGTTTTCTGGGTTTTTTTTTATTCCTTTCCCTCAAGTCCTGATTTTAATACATATGGTTAAGAACTGCAAGTGTCCTTTCAGTCCTATTTTACAGGGGTTTTTATCCATTCTGCTCTTTAGAATTTCCATTAATCAAGGTATTTTTCACCGAAAAGTCATACTAGTAAATAAAAGAAAACATATTCTACAAGTTAAAGAGAGAGATCCAAAGAATTGGGACAGTACATGAAGATGAAGCTAAAAAGCTGCACCCCTTCAACCAAATACTTCTTCCTTTATTTACAAATGTAATCAGGCAACTTCAATCTTTAGGTCAAACAAATGAACCAAAAAAAAAAAAAGCCCTTTCAAACACAACGACATTTGCTGATTTAAACTGGGGAGGGGAGGAACTAGCTTATTTACAACCCATAATGGTCAAGGAGGACAAATATGAACCAAAGTGCTTATAGGAATTGTGAACTCCTTCCAAGAGCCTGCAAGTTTCTCACCTCAAAATCCTCCAAATTAATTCCCTACACAGCAGATCATTCCCTAATAACAAACACACAAGAAGCTATGCTTCACCTTTAATAAAGAGAAAACATGCACGAAGTTAACCTGTGTCAGAAACAAGACAAGCAACAACCAAACAGAAATGGCACTTTGTTTCCAAGCTTCCAAATCAGCACTTGGGAAGATGGATTGCTTTGATTCCCGGCCAGTTTCCACATTCTTAAGTCCTGCATTTGAGGCCGTTGCACTATTTCGTGTTTGTCTTGACCTCATTTCTCCAGGAGGGGAGATGTTCTTCAGCTCTCAACCATGACACGCACAGACCCAGCACCAAAAGCCAAGGAAGTGCACAGCTGACCCGAAAACCAGATTTAAAAGCCATCCTGATGTTGGCCACCACATCCTCACAAACCCACAATATCTCTGCTCTCCTTCCCAATGTGTCGTTAACTGGTAACAAAGCAATAAACGGAGCACTCTCACAGGCTCGGAAGGAATTATCTCAGTTATTTTACTGTGTTAATTATAATGACCATGAAGAGTCCAGCACAGCAGGCTGGCCATGGGTGAAGCCTTCCTGCGAGCCCTCCTCAGAGTGACAGCAAGGAGGGAAAGCTCTCATGAGCTGTCAGAACTAAAGGGTCCCTGGAACAGGAGGCAACCAAAACTGGTCCCAATTACATCATCTCTCTCTTCAAACTAAGTAGATGCTCTGCAGAGAGGAAAATTCTTCTGTCCTCAGAGCAGGGACAATTCCCTATTTCCTTCTAACTTGAGGCACAACAAGGCTTCTCCCAGCTATTTCCCATCCACTCCCTGTAAGATCCCGTGACCCTCTTGTGTTGCAGCTCACTGTCCCTCCTCCTGGAACCCACAGTGGCACAACTCCACTGTGCCCTGCCCCATCATCTCCCCTGGCACAGCAGGAGGAACACAGGCACCACCCGGACCTGAAATGCAGTGCCAAGGAACTGGGGGGATTTTCCTCTCCACAGCAGGTTCAGGATTCTACATGAACTTGTTAAGCGGCGCTGTGCTGTGATTTAATTGCCATGGAAGAGCTGGTCCTGGGAACAATTTGTTCTCCTATGGTAAAAAAATTCCCATGTGGAAGGGCTGTTGACTGGGCAATTTCCCACTAGTTTAGAATATTCGGAGATGAATAGGTCACATTTTGTATTTTAACTAATTGGGATTTTTACCTTTGATGACTACGAAGAGAAATGTGGCTGCTGTTTGCTACAGGAAGAGTCACATTTATTTTCATTTCTTAGTTTAACTCAGCATTAAGTTCATCCACACTAAAACCTTCCATGAAACTTCAGTAAAAAAATAATAATAAGTAGAGGTGGTAAATGGGGACAATCCCTCAGAATCACGAGAAACAGCACAACACTCTTCATGCCTGCTAACGTTGGTTATGATCTCTTGTAAATATGAAAAAAGGGAGAATTCAATTAGCTTTAATTAATTCTGGGTATTAGACCCTAACAACTAATGAAAACAATATAATTTATTTTTACAATTAACAAAGCCCCAGAGAATTAGACTTTATTTTACTTCGGGGGAGGGTGGCAGCTACAAGTCTGTTTCCCTTCACACACATGGGAAAACATTACGGGCCATGGAAATAACAAGAAAAAAAACTGCCCATAAAACAAAACTGGAAGAGAAATGCTTCTTTCAGAAACAGAAAAAAAAAAATTACAGAACTATTTTGAAAAAGAATACCAAAACCCACACCAACAAATCTAAACCACACAAGGAGAATGTGCAAACAGCATAAAGCCTGGTATTTCCAGGACCAGTTTGAGAAAATACTTTTATCAGTTCCACACAGGGTTCCGGCAAGTTAAAAGATCATAACCAAGAGATCACTTTCCTTGTGTTATTTTAGTTCCCCTTCAAAGAAAACTTTGGGATCACCCTGAAGGCCTACCTAGCTACACACGCCTCTGCTAATGAGCACCTCAATGAAAATGGAGCTGCTGGATAAAAACCACAGCAGAACTAATGAGGAACAGAAGCCATTTCCCACTTTAGCTCAATAATTACCGACATCAAAAGACAACACCGAAAGGAATTCACACACAGGACTGAAAAAGCCCATCCCACTGCCCGCATTCCAGCTGGAAATCCGCTATTTTTTGGCTGTACCTACGCCATTAAGGAATGCCAGCAACACCACTGAACTCGGATAATCAAAACATGTTTATCCTTTTTGTCTACAGCATGAACTGTTTAATTTTTCCTCGTTTATCTTCAAAATGCTTTGCAGTAAAAAACTACCTTATTGGCACATCACCAATACGCCAAAACTCCAAGTCTCAGTGAGCTGCAGGGATGCTGTTTTCTCAGATGAAATATCTGCATTCCAAAGAAGCATCAGGCATATTGCTGGAAACCATACCTGTGTGAAAACTTGTCAAGGCAGATCCATTTTTTTCAGAAGCAGTCAGTCATGACTGTATTCATTACAAATTCCCAGAAAATCACGGAAGGGTGATTTGTAAACAGTGTTTTAATAAAGAGGAATATGTGGGACTTATGACGAGAGGAAACGAGAGATATCGTCTTCAAAGCTCTTGAGTCCTGTGAGGACAACATTTCATTTCTCCCCCCTAATTCCATATTAATGGCACCAAATGCGAGGTTTGAACTCGACTCAGCGCAGCTGACACTTCCATTTAAAAAGGTCTCGTGCAGCAGGAGTGGCTTATTAGAATGCCTTTGAAAGAGGACACAGTTATTTATCAAGAACAGCCTCTGTCTCACCAGACAGAAGTGCTGTATAAATGTCAGGCGCTTATAGAGGAATCAATTCTTCCAGTATATGCAGTTTATTAACCACACAGCATTTGTATTTTATGATTTAGCACAAAGTACATTCAAATTGGCAAACGACAAACTCTTTGAAATGACCTCTCAGAAGGGAGCTGCCATGAGCGCACCTGATGAGCAGGACACGTTTTACCCAGCTTTTACAAAGTAATGGGCGAGGACAGCCCTTTGCCCAAAGAGCAAAGCCACGAAGTTCTACCACATCAGGAACTGGTTAAGACAATAACAACATAACAAGTGACAGATGTCATCCCAAGAATAACACTGATCTTACATAAAACTCAGAACATCCCAACTCTGCCCTTCCCTTCAGAGCACAGGGCTCAGCATGGGAAGCACAGGGTGCAGCACCTCATTCCCCTTGAGCCAACACTTGCATCAGGTAGTGAACCTCAAAGCTTGCATAACAGTTAACTAACGTTTCATAGAGTTATCTTTATGTAGATTACTCACATCTTGTCCTGGCTGAGTTGCCAGCTCAAACTGAACTGATCAAGATCACTTAGTGAGATCTGAAATACTTCCTAAACTCCTTATGACAAATCAGAGACAGCTTTCTGGCACACGAGGCCAAAACATTTAAATGCTTATCACTTCCTAGAACTCACAGGTGTAACTGACACTGTAATGCACTGAGTTTCCAAGTAAAATCATCTTTGATCATTCCAACAGTCATTTCTTTATGAAATCACAGAATCAGGTTGGAAACTTCTCAATAAACCTAGAAGAAAAAGATCACAGAATGAGATTTCCCTCCCCGAAACAGGATGTTCTGAAATAACGGGTTTCCAGAATATTTTTAAAACAACATTGTCCTTTTAAACCTCTGTTTAAAGCTGAAGTAGAAGATGATGGTCCTACCTTGATGGAAGCAACATGGAGCAAAGTCTCTCCCTTGTAATTTCTCCTGGCAATTGTGTTGCCACCAGGGGATTTCAACACAAAAGGACTGAGCGGTGTTGCTGCTTGGCTGCAAGTCTTGGCAGTGGATGGGGTAGAGAGAGATTCTGAAGGTGAAGCACTGCTTGGCACTTGAAAGGTTGCAGATCTTCTTGTCTTCATTCCGGTGTCAGCGAGTTTGGATGCGGAGGAAGAAATCTGAACGGGTGTCTGGAGTTCCGTCGCTGGGGAGAAGGGAGAGCCCTGCAGTGACTCCTCTACGCCCTGGGCCAGCCTGCCTGACTGCCCAGGAATGCCCCTCTCACTCCTCCTTGCTCTTTTAGACTGAGGAGTACCCTGAAGCCTGGATTGCTCCCGCCCACGTTTCAAAGGCGTAACTTCATTTTCTATTGACAGTGATGTCTCTGCAGCACATTTTTTTTCCTCGTTGTCTCCTGCAGAGCACACAACCTCACTGTCACCTTCCTTCTCTGGGGATTCTACCTGTGGCAGAACTTCCACATCTTCTGTATTTTTGCTGGAGTCAGCTTCCTTTGCAGACTCCTGCTGAGGTCTTTCTGCAGGACTCTCTGGTTCTGGAGTGCACAGCACTACTGGCTGACTGCAGATGGTCACACACTTTTCCTTGAGAGCCTTCTCCTCGACTCCTTCCTGCTGGGGTTTCTCTAAGCCCCACTCTTTGTTAATGTCTGCTAGATGTTTCTTCTTTGTCTTCTTAGTCTGTCTCTGGGTTGGTCTTTTTGTCGGCTTGGAGGGCTTTTCTTGAGGAGGGGAAGGAAAGAAATCATAAACTGAAGATGGGTCTTCTTGACCAAGGTTTTTGCTTTTAGTCTCAGCCCGACTCCTGTTCACGATGCATCGAATCTTCCTGCTTCTTGGGCTGAACCACATTTTTATATCTTCCTTCTTGCTCTTTTTTCCCAAGTCTGAGTCAGTCGGTGTGGATGCATCTTCTGCTGAATCTAAGTTGCATGAGGGAAGAGTAAAAATAATTATGGAGTACTCTTCAGAACCTCACAAAGCAAAAAAAAGATCGTAATAACAACTGCAAGAACTGATGAAGTGTTACTAAATACAATGTACAAGTGCCTTCATTCCTTCTGAGGTGACACTCGGAGCAACTTTAGCAGCCCTGGCAAGGTCACCTGCCACTGTGGAGCTCAGAGACCCCAGTGCAGCTACAGCCATCCCCCAGGCAAGTGAGCATCCTGGCAGAGGAATTCCTTCAGCAGTCGGGGTTCCCAACACAGCACCTGCGCAGAGCAGTTCTGACCAGGTCAGAAAAGGGCAGGAGTTGGTTCCCTCACTGAGTTTTCCTTGGAAATAGGTTTCACAAAGAGGCACGTGCATACACAAAAGAGCACAGAAACAATTTTCTAAAGAGATATTACCGTTCATGCGGAGATGAAAAGGAAGAATAGCTGTAAGCAAGCAAAAATAATATCCTTATAAAAATGTTGAATGTGCCTGAGAAATTTTGACTGGTTCCACAGATACTCAGCAGATGAATCGGAGGAATATATAGAAAATCTGTAAGCAATTGGGTCCTGTAATTTGATCCTTTACCCCTGGGTAGTAAATAATTTCAAGGAAGCTAAGAATTTTGATGATCTCAAACATTTCTTTAAAAATATGCAGTGGAGCAATTTTATAAATCACATCATACACATTGATTACAAATCAATGACCGAGATGACGGAGGAATATCCTGTACTCCCGGCACATGAAATAACAGTTGAGAACAAGGACTATAAATACTGTCCTCGATGGCTTAAGAATAAATTAAGGAGTATAAAGTGACCTCAAAGTTAGACATTAATTTGATTTGACAACTTTTTTGACACAAAAATCTATAGCAGATTTTTACCAATTCCTTTACAGGAACCCAAGTTATTTCAGGATATTTCGACAAGTCCTCCAAAGTAAACGCACAACTCATTCTTCCTGTTGCCTCAAACCTCAGGGACTACCACTCACAAAAGTCTTGGTGATTTATAGCAATCAAACACAAAACCAATATGAATTTTGGTTTTTTGCTTTGTTTTTTTTTGAAGCAGCACTAAGACCAAGATTAGAAGGGAGGGGAGGGTTTAAGCATTCTTGAAATAAACTATACAAAGTCTCAATTATTAAAAGTGACAGACACTCACTGCAACAATCTATCACTTTCACTTCAGTGCATTAACTTTCTATGGGTAATTTATTTTCTCCATACCTTCTCTTTTATTTTTGGTATTAGTAACTATAGCCCGTTTTTCACAGCAAGCTGGGATAAACTCACAGCAGAGAACACACTGGTTCCAATCCCTTAGTCACAAAAAAATGCGTTTGAAACTCCACTTAGAGGAGAGCTGTGTAGCTAGTAATTCAACACTAAAGCAGACATTCGCCGTTTCCTTTTAAAGTGATATTGCAAAGTTAAATGTTTCCTTAATCTTGATTTTGATTACCCTACTTACCCCTCGAATTAAATCATGTTACATGTTAGATTTAGCTAGAGGAATATGTAAGCCATCAGACCAAAAGTGTCGTTAAGAATACAGCTGGAGGCTAGTTAATCAATCATTTAGGCATCTAAAGATAATCATCAAGTACAGAACTGCAGCTATGTGGTTTTCCTCGAAGGCTGGGCTTGGTGCAAACACGAAAAAAGGCACTGAAATTGAGACGGAAATCTCAGAACTAGCTAGCCTTGAGATCATATCCAGTCTCATTCTGACAATAACATCTAAAAAAAGCAAGAGCTTGATTGCAAACAGATGCAAAATATAAAACACAAGTTACTGTTTACTTGTCTTGCCTTCAGTGTTTACACAAACCAGCAGATTTCCTTGTAAAATATTTACCTTGCTAAAACTATCAGTCATCCCCAAGTAAAGAGAAAGAATGAAATCGGCTTGCAGAAGTAATTTGTGCAACAATTTTAGGATGGCCAGAATTCTTTTTGATGTGTACAGCGCAGCAAGACTTGAAAGTCCAAGTGACAAATTCAATCAAAGGCACTGTCCTTCAGAAGTATGATCTGAAGCAGTGTGACACAATGAGGCATTTACACTCCATGTCCCACTCCTGGCAGCAACAAAGCCTGAGAAAAACCCACCACGAGGCTTCCTCAACCGATCTGTGCAGTCCTGGTTGCTCAGCAGGGACTCACCAGGCAGGTTATTAAAAACCTGCTGAAAATGTAACAACGTGCCAAAAAAATACTTTCCCAGGATTATTCTTCCTCACCTGCAACCACGCGAGGTGTAAAAGGGTATGTTGCATGTTTTGGAACTGGGAGGCACTCTTGGACGTGATTAAAAGATCCCCTGACACAGAAACAGAGAGCCACCCCATCCAGAGGCCAGCTCTGCACACCCAGGGCATCTCCACAGCCTGCTGGAGAGGAAACTGCATTTTCTGATTTTTCTTAAGACTCTGCTACCCCTTCCTCCATTTCTGAAGGTAGTAAAAGTAATTTGGACAAATGGCCAATCTGCCTTCCCTGAAAATCGAATGTTCTGATGGACCCAGAGCTGTGAGAAGGAGAAAGAAAGAGGGGAGCCCCAGTGCCAAGAAGCTGAAAGGAAGTTCTCGTGGTTTAATATGTAAATGTTAATTTATATAAAGAAGGTATTATCTGGTGGCTAAGTCCATTCAGTTAAAGTACCTTCAGAGAAAATTGCTCACAATAAAATCAATCCCAATGAATTCTCTGCTGTCTCCAAGTTTGAAGCCAGAGCTTGGATCTCAACAGGACTGAAAAAAATTGCTATTATGATTTTGATTTAATTATCTTTTTAATACATAAGTGTCCTTCCAAAAATTTTAGAGATGCATTTAGACAAGGTAAATCAGTAGAGCATGCCTTGCTAATCTTAGATTTTAAGCATCTGCAATAGCATAAAGAGCATCCACAATAACAGTATTAGAATCAGCCTACAATAAATGCAGTAAATTTAGTCTCCATTACCTCTTAAACGTAACATTCAGATACACAATTCAGTAACTGAATTATTTTTAAATTAAGAGTTATTTGCACGTAATGAGCCCAAGTTTCTCAATGCTGACATTTAATAGGGGTGGATTTCTTAAGTGTTGAAAGGGTTGAGAGTACACAAAAATACCAGGAGATAGTCAGTGCCTTGCAACTAGAGCTCCACCTCCAAGTTCTGCTGGAGTGCAATGGCAGGCTAGTGCAGGGGGGGGAAAAAAGGAGCAATTACCAAATGTGGTTTAGCTATCATTAATCTGCATCAAAGGAATATAATGATGCACATTGTGTGCCTTTCAAATTATTCTTTATTACGGGTTTCAGAACAGAAGTTGAGAAATCTCTTTGACAAACTAGTCCCTTATTAAAAATCAAAGGGAAGAGTTTTGGTACCATCTGTGCAACATTAGTGCCTTCACTGAAGAATGATTATTTTGCAAGTTAAGTATTCAACACGGAGGGGGAAAAGGAGAAATTCCAGCTATTCAAAACCTCATCTTTAGATATTATAAAAAATATCACAGCATCCATGAAATGCAACGTAATCTGTTACAACAGGAGCTCAGCATCTTTCTTTCCAGTAAATGTGAAATTAAGTCGTGATTCTAAAAAGGTTGGCTTGAAGTTGATCTCTCTGACTGTCCCCCAGCACCAGCACGAGCTCAGGAAGCTCTGACCAGCACCTGCAAGGCGCAGCTCTGCGTGAGAAGGGAGGAAGGCTTTCTGTTTGATGTGTTAAGAGTGAAGCAGATTGCTACAGAGAATGAGGTAAAATCAACTAGAAATGGTTGGTGATGGTTCTGCAAATTTACAGCAATCTCTTCTCTTTAAAAAACATTACACAGAAAAGCCTGCCCAAGTATTCAGACCTTCTCTTTCAAAATCATCCCTGCAAATCAACGTCTCTAGTGTTTTATATACACCACGCCCACGATTCAACAGCTTCTTAGGAATTACCCACCCGTGACACCCATCAGCCCACCAGCATCAGTTCTCAAGATGTCCTGGGCACCGCAACATCCGAGCTGAGGAGTCTGAGCTGCAGACATCCCACCTGTGGTGCCTCCCAGCCAGCTCCCCGCTACCCTTGGGAAGGTACAACACAGGGCAGCGGAAAGGTCAGGCAGCTCTCCTCACCTTGAGGATATAAAACCTCTAACAAGTGAATTAATTTGGAGGCTCAGCATTTCCCACCTATAGCTTGAATCTTCCACCTATAATTTGCATTTTCTAGCCAGTTTCAGGTTTGTTGTTTGTCAGTTCATCTTCAGTCACCCCGGGAGTGTCATTTGCTGTGTTTCCCTCTAATTTAAAAGGGAAGTATTAGCTTTTTGTGCAGTCTTTCCTGAATTATTTGCTGCTGCTTCTTACAATGCACATGCCGCTTGGCAAAAGCTATTCTTATCCCAGTGGAATACAAAGTGAGATCCCTCTCATGTCTACTGTGGAACCTCAGGGTACAGGGATTTTTGCATTTGATATATTCAGAGTGAGCTTAACTCTCTCCTTTTCAGTCACAGCAGTTCCGTGGGGTTTTTGGAAACAAAAATACACAACTTACTGCATGCACTAGCTCTGTCAGAGACGGAAAAAATGAGTAGTAGGATGCACTTGCATTAGAAATTTCAGTGTCAACAAGGATCTCAAACAGAAGACTTAAGAGAAGCCACAGTGGTCTCAAAACAAGGCATACACAGCATATATGTAAAAGGGATAGAAATATATGGAAATATTCTTTTTTTTTTGACCGCTTCTCTTCTTTTCCTGCACTGAAAGATTGATTTTTCGGTCTATTTCCTTTACTGGAACATAAAGTACAATTTCTGACCTTCTTACACAAGAGAGAAGAAAATATTGTTGACAGAAGTACAGTGCTGTAAGAACATGAAAGCCAGTCCTTAACCAGAGAAGAGAAGCCTCCATTCTCCACACTCAAACATATTTCACTTTGGATACATTAAGTTCAAGGCAGAACTTAATGTACCCAGACACCTATGGGAGGTGACGGAGACGAGGGACAAAACATCCTGAAGAATTTGCTCTCAAGAGCTCTAAAGCTACAATATCCTGTGATATTTTCAACCATATCTATTTTTTTTTGTTCCTAGAAGTGTGCTTATTTACTTACGAATCCAAGCCCTTCCTGACAGTGAACTGTTACCAGCTCGGGAGGTTCTTCTCCTCACCTCAGTATCAAACACCCAGAAGGCCACTGTACTGATCCTGGGCACAGTGCAAAGATTACAAGTGATGGAAAGGCACCTCCCAAATCAATTCATATAAAACACTCTTGTAAACTTCAATTTTGTGTGTGCTTTTAAGTCAGAACAAGGGATGATAAAAAGAACCTCATTTAGTTCTGTGGCCTAGCCACACCACGAGGACTTTATTTTAGAACTATGGGATTAAATGTATTATTCAATTTTTAGTACAGTTAAACATCAGACCAATTTTTAAGAGTTAATCCATCTCTGAGAGTTCTTCAAAACATCTAAACAGTATCAATAATGCTACCGTGTTGTATTTTAAATGCTTTGTTTATAGCATCACAAATAGTTCCTCTCAGAATGATTCTCTTCCAAGTGCGCTTTTAAAAGCCTTCATCACTTAAAACGTTTCCCTGAAATCCTGTTAAAGCCATCATCTGTTTTCTATGCTCCAGAAGATTTAATCACCATAGGATTTTACATCTATATAAAATGTATTCCTTTACACCTGGACACAGGCTTCCAGCCTCCTCACTTAAAATGCATTTTAGTGTCAATAAAGAGCTATTCCATAAAGGAATGAAGGTGCTAATGGGATCAGACATAGAAAAATAATCTTTAATTTAGACAAACGTATTAGGAAGCAACAATGAAGGAAGAATTACCTATTCTGTATCTGACAACTAAATGAATGTTTTCTTAAACTTGGTATTACATAAACGCTCCTCTCCGAGCCTGCAGAAGAAACACACAATCACCTACGCTTATTTCACTACAGCTTTTTCCTGCTTTGACAAACAGCCTAACATTTGATAGAGATGAATTCCCAGAGTAAGTTCTCTGCAATCTTCCAGCACAGTCCACAGTGACAAAACGTCCCTGTAGCAGACTAGCTGATTGTTAGGGACCAGAAAATGAATGAGTTAAGACTTGCTTCCTTCCCCTTTCAGGCAAGGAACATAAAATATTTTTTTCCATGTGCAAAAAACCCCTAAACTGAAAATTACTGGGACAGAAGGCACAACTCAGTGCAAAGAAACCCAAGAGGCAGGAGAAGATATGAATTGATTCTTTAACAGGGCTCCCCTAATACAATGCAGAACATTACACATTGGGGCTCCCATGAGATATGACAACCTCTGCCCCTGGTCTGTGCCACCTGACTTGGCAATCTCTCCCACTTTCATCTAATTTTGGAAGAAGGATTCTAATGAATTATGGACTAACCCGCTCATGCGGATTTCTTAGTAAAACAGATTCAAAGAACGAGCAATCCATACAGACAGTTCTCTTCAAATCAAATTTTCCAAACATGATTTGGAACAGCCTCTCGGAATTTTAAGCAGGGCTGTGCTGCTCATTGCCTGCAAAGCCTGAGAGATGAAACGGAGCGGCCTGGACTCTGCAGCCACCAGGGAGCCAGGTGAGCCTCACCTGCGGCGTCAGTGCCCAGGAGCTGCCGCAGCTTGCTGCAGAGCTGGATCACGTTGTCCAGCTGCCGGTTGATCTGCACGTCCTGCACCCAGGCTGGCACGTGGCACACGGGGCACTCGGTGCCAACGCAGTCACCCACGCAGGAGCTGAAAGGCAAATGGAAAAGCCATTATCCAGCACAAGTTATCCGCCATACCCACCACCAGCCGTTTCACAGCCAAGCGCCCGGCGAGAATCTCTTATTTTAGCATTGACAAACCGCTGCTGCAAAGCCCACACTAGTTAGTCACAAACGCAGGACAGGACGTATTTATCATGGCAAGTGACAAGCTGAACATAATTAAGCAACCCGCTTCCAGAGCCTTGTCAGGATGCTGTCATGAAAAACGCGGTGCCTCGTAGCTTCCACGCTCACGAACTGACCCAAATTTTCAAAAGCTCCACTGCTGCTTGACTCCAGGTAACAATTAGGCTCAAACAGTTAAAACTGCACATTCCTTTACATCTGCTATTCTGCAGTCTTCTGTTTTCAAACAACTGCCAGAAAGCTATCGCAGGGTAAACTATCATTTCCCCTTTTTACTAGATAAAATTTGCTTGATGCTGTGAAGAAGTTTCACCTGTGTGAACACTTCTCTGTATGAAGGCCCATGAGGATCTCCAGGTGCTCATATTTTATCACTGCTCTCTTTCAGAGCATTTATGTCATATGATCATGGTGGGATGGGTGGGGAAACAGATTTACTCAGAAAAGGTCATTAAACACTTGCAGCTTCTTGGCAACATTACTCTCCCCGTATCTGCCTGAAATCTTTTGTTCTTTTGATTAGGCCAGTGAGAAGACCTTGGGATTTGCCACCTGCACTGCAACATTCAGGAGCCATTGTTACATCTCATCTCTGATTTATCCTATTAAATATAGGCTATAGTTTCCCACAGCCAAGACTGAATCCGTTTCAGAAGTCTCAGTTACCTCACCACTACCCCTGTAAGAATTGCTGCTGGGTGTGGTTTGTGCTTTACACAGGCAAAGGCCCTCGTGGCTGTGTTTGGGAGACCGAAGCACAGCTCTTGGCTCCAACATATTCCAGATGACATTGACAAATCGCTTGGAGCAACGGGAAGGGCCGAGCAGGCCTCCTCCTCTCGGGCTGGCCGTTTACCCCTGTACCGGCACTGCAAAGGAAATGCAGAATGACTTTTATCATCTCTTAATTACGTGTGGCTGTCGGGGTTTTGTAGTCAGCTGATAACGGCTGGAGGTAACCTAGCACAGCTACTCCCACAGAACGGCAGAAACTGACCCTGATAAACATCCCTGTCCATAACAAAACCAGGGTGAGGGAGAACCAGTTGTTTCACCTGTGACCTGAGTGCTGCAGTTCATTAGTTTCACATATTTCACTCCATATTTCAGAGGGCAGCTCCGGCCACTTGCCCCGACCCTTCCCAGGTGTGTTAATTATAAATGTCTGTCTTCAGCAGGGGACCAGAGTCAGCTCACATCAGAGCACTGCAGACTGGATCCATGCCCTAATTGGTTTCTAAACAAATTAATCTGAATTTCCTTAGGTTTATTTAAAAAAATAGCCACTGCCCAAGAGTCAGTCATCAAAGGACGGATGAAATTGCTGCTAAAAGGTCAGGCATACAAAAGAGAAGAGATCAGGCACAACAATAACTCAGATAGTGGCAAATAAACTCCTTTTTCTGGAGCAATAAATAGCTGCTAATGAGTGCTTAGGACTCCTGATAGCTGTTCTTTCCAGCCTTATCAATACAAACCGAATTGTCTTCTCGATGTTTGGAAAATTTTTCTTAAAAAACCCCACATAACTTAAACAAACAGTGGTTGTTTGAAATTTATCACCTGAAATATACCAGGGTTATCCAAAATAAAACCACAACGCCTTAGATGCCCAACAGCTAAACAATTACATTTATTAAGCCACTTGTTCATATTTATAAACAATTTTTACAAGTTTCTGGGGGTTATTTTACAAAATAATCTCTAGACAGGTTGTGTAAATGAAACAAATAATTTTAAAAATTCCTTTGTGCATCTTTAAGTACATCCATACTGGGGGAAGAGATGCTGAGGGCATTTATCCCATAATCAGTTACTCCTTCAAAAGCAAGTGAATATTCTGCCTGTATTTTACCCTTCAGGCCTTCAATGCTGTAAACTCCTACTAGAAAAGTGCAGCTGAAGACAGGGAGTGGATACACATCCATGAGGGAGGGAGGGTTTTCCTCAGCTTTTATTGACATAGTGACTATAGTATTAACAGAAAGCAAAACCGAGTATCTGTGCTGGCTTACAAGCAGAGGTTAGAAAGTGTTTCTCCTCTCCACCCTAACAAAGGTAGGATTTTATCAGACTGCTTACACCTGTGCCGTGCAGAGGAACTGTTTAAGGTACACAGCAGAGCTCTTAACTCCCCGTGTTTGCCACGTGCGCACCGTGAAGGACACACGGGGCTGCCAAAAGGTTCCGCCACCTCACCCAAATGTGCTTCTGGGGCACACACATTCCAGTCTGTGCCTGTACTGACGATGCAGTCAATAAAGACAAGTTGTCCTAGGACAGGCGACGTGACCGCCACCCCCTCAGAAGTGCCTTGTTAGCAGAATGTTTCTAATTTAAGTCGGTTTTTTTAAGCACTCAGACTATTTGACCAGCTCAAAGTAGGGGTAATCCTGCCTATCCCAACGTGTTTGGATGTGCGTGAAAACAGCACCAGATAGAGAGGCAGACCTGAAGGAGCAAAGTCTTGGTAGAAGGCCAAACCAACAACAAGCGCCACCCAACCCTCTGGAGCAGAGGAAAAGCCCCTCGGAAACAGGAAACACCTTTGCAAGCTGCTCTTTTTTCTTTATGTGAGGAGAAAGAGAAAGGAGTTGAGGATGGCGAGAACTGCAAATTGTTTTGGAATTCTACCCCACTACAAGCGGGCAACTCCCTCCATCAGACTGAGGGTTCCCTTCACACCTGGCCAGCATCCTGAAGCCTAAACCGACAGGAGACCCACAGGGGAACAGCAGCTCCCGCTTTCCTCTCCCCCGCAGCCCCCGGAAAGGGCCAGAAGGCACCACCGGTGCCCACCTCCCCGTCCTTTCTCCACAGCACGGCGGAGGGCGGGCGAGCCCGGTACTTACAGGCAGAAGATGTGCTCGCACTGCCCCAGGGACACGGGCTCCCGCAGGACGCCGGCACTGTGGGCAGAGGAAGGAGAAACGCGGCACTTTTAACATGCGCGGCCACACGGCAGCAGCCGTGAAGGAAAACGGGAGGGAGGGAGAGAGAGGGAAGGAGGACNTTCCTTCAGCGGCTCCCTCAGTGCGCCCTCATCCCCTCCGCGCCCTCAGCGCTTCCCGCCGCCGCTCCGAATCCCCCGCCCGCCGCCACTGCGCAGGCGCGGGAGCCGCGCGCGCTGCCCGCCCTCAGCGCTTCCCGCGCTCCGGGAGCGGGGCGGGGCCGCCGTGAGGGCCGGGCCGTGGACAGAGCGGGATGGGCGAAATCCGGGCTGGGCGAAATCCGGGACGGAGATCCCAAAAACGCAGCGTCAGCCAAGGTGAGGCGTCCTGAAGTGTCCAGAACTGGACACAACACTTGAGGTGTGGCCTCACAGTGCCCTGGACAGGGGAGGGATCGCTTCCCTGGTCCTGTGGCCGCACTATTCCTGGTACAGGCCAGGTGACATTGGCGTTCTTTGCCTACTTGGGCTCATGTTCAGCCACTGCCACCGGCATCCCAGGGCTTTTCCCAGCTTTCCAGCCCCTCTGCCCCAGCCTGGAGCTGCAGAGCATTATTGTGGCCAAAGTGCAGGACCCACTTGGCCTTCATGAACCTGTTGGTCTCAGCCCATCTAGATACCACAACAGCATCCAAATCCAAACCTGATGCTCCTATATACGTCTTTCCAGTGTTTGTGTATCTACAACAAACATGTCTAACACAGCATAAATATNCCGCTCCAGCGCGGCGCGGGTGTGGGACCAGGGGTGCCCGGGCAGCGCCATGGAGGGGGCGGCGGGGCGGAGGGGGCTGCTCGGGGCCGGCTGGTTGCCCGAGCGGCCGCGCAGCGCCTCCCTCATCGCTTTCCTTCAGCGGCTCCCTCAGTGCGCCCTCATCCCCTCCGCGCCCTCAGCGCTTCCCGCCGCCGCTCCGAATCCCCCGCCCGCCGCCACTGCGCAGGCGCGGGAGCCGCGCGCGCTGCCCGCCCTCAGCGCTTCCCGCGCTCCGGGAGCGGGGCGGGGCCGCCGTGAGGGCCGGGCCGGGGACAGAGCGGGATGGGCGAAATCCGGGCTGGGCGAAATCCGGGACGGAGATCCCAGAAACGCAGCGTCAGTCAAGGTGAGGCGTCCTGAAGTGTCCAGAACTGGACACAACACTTGAGGTGTGGCCTCACAGTGCCCTGGACAGGGGAGGAATCGCTTCCCTGGTCCTGTGGCCGCACTATTCCTGGTACAGGCCAGGTGACATTGGCGTTCTTTGCCTACTTGGGCTCATGTTCAGCCACTGCCACCGGCATCCCAGGGCTTTTCCCAGCTTTCCAGCCCCTCTGCCCCAGCCTGGAGCTGCAGAGCATTATTGTGGCCAAAGTGCAGGACCCACTTGGCCTTCATGAACCTGTTGGTCTCAGCCCATCTAGATACCACAACAGCATCCAAATCCAAACCTGATGCTCCTATATACGTCTTTCCAGTGTTTGTGTATCTACAACAAACATGTCTAACACAGCATAAATATCCCCCACCCAAACGGGGCCTGATACAAGGAGGGTGGACACGGCATTGTGGTGCTGAGGGCACCCACCCCTCACGGGGCACCTGCCCCATGCCAATGCCTTTCCACCCTGATTTTAAACATTTTATTTTCTCCTCTCTTCCACCCATTCCTCAGCTTCCTCTGACAGAGACACCTCACCAGTCACGGTTATTTCGGGTTTCCAGAGTGGTTTTTCCCTCAGCCTGTGTGTCCTGCAGCACCCCAGGCTTCAGCCCGATCTCCCATTTTTGCAGGCTGCTGTTTTTTAGGCGGTACCTCCATGGAAACGCAGCCCCCGCCATCCCTCTACAGCATAATTACTGGAGCACATAAAGCAGTTATAGCAGGAATTTATCACTTTCAGGTAGAAATACTCCTGGCCAAGTAAAAGATAGAGAAGGAATGCCAGGAGCAATTTATAACGGGCTTACTGACATTTCACGTGGAGAAGCTCCGCCAGCGAATAAGCATCAAGCCATAAATCTTGGAGAAAACATGATTAAAGCGAGCAAGTTATTCTTTGAGGGAACTTCATCATAAAAGGACATGGCGGCATGGAGCTGCAAAATTTGGTTGGCGATAGTTGTAGAAAAGAGCCCTCAGAGGGGTGTCCCAGCCTTACCTTACCTATCCAGAAGGAGTTCTACGTAAATGAGTGTTGAATCAGGGCAGAAAGTATTTCTTAATAAGTTATTAATGTCTTCCAAGAAGAGTTTCTCCAGTTTTCAAGTGTCACACTCCTCTGCTTTCATAGCTTGTTCCCTCCATGGCTCCTGAACACCAGCGTTGGTTTAAATTGTGAATTTTATAAATTTTTTTGCTTTATTTATGGATGGCTAAATGTTTATCATTTTCACTAATAGGAGCCAGAGGTGCAGGGAAGCGAGCTCCACACAGGATGTGGAATTGTGAAATCTCTCAGCTCCTTGGATCTGAGAACATTTGCTGCTGTCATCTGGGGCCGGCTGACACACCACAGGGCGAAGCAGCATCATGCTCTCTGCATCCAGGATAACTCGCAATCCCTCTCCGTGAGGGAGGAATCCATGGAGGGGCCGAAAGGTCAAACGGCAGCCTTTGCAGGCGACACTGGATCCGCACACGCCTCGTTTCCCCGGCGCAGAGAGCCGGGCTGTTTGCTGCCACGGACGGCGCAGGAGCTGCATCAGCGCGCTGGGAGCCAGCTGTGAAAAGTGCGGCTGTCTGTCCGTAATGGGCTGTTGTTTCCCGGTGCTCAAAAACCCCCGCGGCGTTAATGACACGGTGCCGTGTCCCCTCTGCTGACAGCCCGGCACCCCGGTGGAGCGGATCCGCCGGGGAAGGAAGCGGCGCTGGGGAAAGAGCAGCAGCCGCGGAGGCGAGCGTGGAAGTGCAACAAAACCACTTTGTTTTACAGAGCACACCTTGTGGGGAACACGTGCGTGGAAGTGCAACAAAACCGCTTTGTTTTACAGAGCACGCCCTGTGAGAGACACGTGCGTGGAAGTGCAAAAAAACCGCTTTGTTTTACAGAGCACGCCCTGTGAGAGACACGTGCGTGGAAGTGCAAAAAAACCGCTTTGTTTTACAGAGCACGCCCTGTGAGGGACACGTGCAGGTGTCGCGGGCAGCAGGCGGGCTGGGATCTGTGTCTGACAGGATCTGACTGCTGCCAGCTGCTTCAGGGCACAGCATCCTCCTTGCCTGTCCTGGGGAGGGAAAGGGGCAGGCAGAGATGCCCTGGGCCTGTGCTCCCAAAAAGGAGCTCGTCCCCAAGCGCTGCACATCCCATGGTGCCTCTTCCCATCCTGCGTGCGTGCACCAACACATCTGGATGCAGCAATGGGGTGACAGCAAGGGACACAGCTGGACAATGCACCATCGCTCCTTTCCTCGGGCTGCAGGACATGGAGCTGGGACAGGGACCTGCTCCCTCACATCACCAAAACCATGACAAAATCACAAAATAAGCTAAGCCTGTCGTTTTTCCCTTAAAAATGAAGTGTTGCCAGGTGCAACCTTAACATCCTACTCCCTCTTACTTGGCTGTTGTGTGCTCATCCTGTGCTCCAAAAACCCATCTCCCAGCACGTCCGGGTGCAGCGGGGATCCTGAAAGATGGCAACAGGCCTCACTGCTGAGATGAAACTTTAAGGCAATTTGAAGCATTCAGAGCGGGTTGCAAACAACACTTGATCCATGGATCTCCTGAGTCAACCTGGCATTTATGCTCACAAAATATGAGATGCCGATATATACTGTATAGGACAGTAAACCAGATAAGTGCCTCCTCTTCCTTTCCTTCAGCTGAAATATGTTTAGTGTCTCTCTCAATAAATCCACGGGCGCTCACATAGTCTCCATTGTGCTGAGACATTATGTGGGAATTTACAAACATTTACAACTAAGTTAAACTGAGGCAAAGCACTGCCCTGGGCAGCCTGCATCTAACAAATACTTGCGTTCAAGAAAGATGTAAAAGTCACGAATGATTCATTCCCCTTAATTTTATAAAGGTTAAGGAGTTGGCGCTCTTGGAAATCTAAGAAATGTCTTCTTCAGCAGTGAACTACTGCAACCAATTGGACAGTCAGAAGCAAAAAAAAAAAAAATTATGCAGGGAGCAGAGGGAAGCAAGAAATATATCTCTTAATTTGGTTTATGCAGTATTTAAAGTACAAGTAAAGCCATTCCAGGCAGTGTAAGGCCCACACACTTTAAAATAAATTTGTTGCATGACAGAAAGCCAGTAAGAGGGTTTCAGCAGTGGTGTGATATAGTGAGGCAGCGGTGTTTGGTGCGTGCATGAATCAGCAGTTCCGTACCCCGCTGAGGCAGCGCTCATCCTCGCCATGCGGGACTGGAAACGTGATTTCCAAACAGCGCCGAGCTCCGGAGCCAAACCCGCGCTGAAGGATGCGGATCGGCTCCCTGGCTGATGAGGAAGGTAAAATATCCTTGTCTACCTCGTGCTTCATTTCAAAGCATTGCCCATCTGGTAAAGACCTTTTTATAGAAATACACTGCCACCTGATATTTTATTCATTTAGTGAAGTTCCCCAGCTGCTTCTCAACAAATATGCAATTATTACGTGATTCATCGTGCAACAGGAAGGAGCGTGCTGAGGGAGGCAGTTCCATTGAGCTTTGTAAATCAGTTGTTTTCCCAGGGGTTCAAAGAGCCAAAGCTACGTGAAGAGGGGATCCCTCTGCTCATCCTGAAAAATCAGAGCACATCCTGAAACCACTGCAGCCTGCCAGAAAAGGGTGCTCAGCTCGACATGCGGACCACCCACAGCAAGCGACAGAATGGATCCTCTTCATCAGAAGACTGAAGAAAAAATTGGGGGAGGCGCAGCCTCATCTTTGAATTCCCTCTCTCCCCAAATATCTGAATCAAAGGCTTTAACAGGCTTAGTTTGCTCCTCAGGCCGCCCCTCTGGGGCCAATTTTGCTCCACACCCAAAGCCCTATGAGCTCACCGTGGTCACAGAGGCATCGTGGGCTGCAGCGCTGGTTTGACAGGCATGGGGCTGCTGAGATCATTCAGTGCAGCAATTGATTAGGGCTGTTAGACTACCAAGTTTTAAGATTTCAAATATTGAGGGATTTGATCTCCAAAAAGAAATAATAATAATAATTAAAAAGTCTATTACACTTTCAGACTAAGCAGCACAGTCAGCATTGCATTACACGGCGTTAAATTATTCCTCGAGTCCCGATAGCAGGAACATCTGCTGGTGTTAGACATGGCATTTTTAATTAAAGGCAGCAGCAGAGAAGCCCGTGGTTCATTGGTTCTGCTTTCACCGTGCGAATTGCTAAATCCAAAGGGCACTTGTACAAAAGACTCGGTCGGAGCACAAGCTCTGGACCCGGCGCTGCAGAAGCACAAGCGGAAAAGCAGCAGAGGTGACAGGTCATTTCCACCTGCATCCACTGGGCCCATCGCCCGGCAGGAGACCTCTGTCAATGCCCAGATGGGTCAGAACCGTGGGGGGTTTTACAAAATTTACATTACCCTTCTGATTCAACCAGAAAAGGGATTTCCTGCAGGAAGGCAAGTAACAGGGAACAGCAAAGCACAGCAAACCCTGAGCCCAGCCGGGAACCCCATTCACACCTTTGCTGCAGTGACTGATGATGCTCCCCTGCTCCAGTGCTGCGGTGCACGGATGGATGGCACAGATTGTCCCTACCAAGTGCTTTCCCGCCCAGAGTTTTAACACCCAAAGGAAAAAAGGTCTCAGCAGGGAATAATTTACATCCCACATCAACTGCCCTCCCAGAACTCTGGTTCTAAGCAGGTCAAACAAGATCAAAAATCCCCATCAGACCTGAGATTTGAGGGATTTCAGCGTGGCTGAAAAATGCCCAAAGCCCCTGGCAGGCTGGATAAATCCAAGACAGAACCAACCAAAAAATAGCCTGCTTACCTTCTTCCAGCTACCACCACCCTAAGGCAGTCCCACTAACCTGGGTCAGGTTAGGAAGTCTGCTTAGATGAAACCCAGCCTTTCTTTAATAAAACCTGAATTTAAATTTATTTTTAAAATGCCAGGTCCTGACTCAGCTGTGCGGAAAGGCAGAGGTGAGGAGCAGAGGAAAGTTCTTGTCTCGGGCTGTGGATGGCAGAAGTGTCAGCCCCATGGACACGTGTGGCTGCCTTCCCGTTGGCGCCGAGGGGGCCAGGATTTCCCTCGGCGAGCCCCACAGATGGTGTTTGTTTGCTCAGTCACCATAAAAAAGGAAAATATTTGGTGCAATCTGCTAGCAGACAGAGACAGACATATGGTCGGTGTGAGGCGAGCCTGGATGCTCGGGAAAACACAGTCATGGCTCTGCAGCGGCTTTTAGATGTTGGATTGTCCTTGAGTGGAGTGGGATACAAGCCCAAGGAGACTGCTGAAGAGCCGGGGTGCAGGTTTTGTACCCTCTTATTAGCCCCCCTCTAGCTAATCTTATTATACTATCCCTATTGTGCTAGAGTTATTGTAAGTAACCCAGTTTTAATTCATGCAAACCTCAGCTCTAGCTCAACGCTTGGAGAAATTCATCCTGGTTTGATGTCTGTTCATCTGGCACACACAAAACACAGGTTAAAAGCGATGGAGACCATTAAAGGCAATTACTTGAATTTTTGGACCTGGTGGAGTCAAAGTGCAGGTGCAACAATGCTTTTATTCTTTTTTACCTGTGACTGTTTTTAAATGTACGGTTGCAGCTTCAAGCCTAAGGGAAAAATCTTTGGGCTACCCCAAAAAATCAAATCCTTTTTATTTCCCTTCCAGTTACATTTTTAAAATGCAAACCATAATTGTTTCCCAGATATCAAGGCCTATTTCTTAATCAGGACTGACCTCCAGCTAAAGCAGCACTGGTGACATCCTTGAGGTCAGTCAGGGATCTCCACACCTTCAGTCAGGGCTCGGCACCTCCAGCTCCACCAGGATAAAACAGACAACCAGGACTGTGGACTGACTTTGGGAAGACATTGGTTGTGATTTCTTAACAACTTTAAAAAATTCAAGTTATTTTGGGTGCTAGAGCACACTCCCCAGCTACACCTGAGTGCTCGAGGGCAGAGGGAGATGCTGTGCCCCGGCACCGAGATGAGGATCCCTGGGCACTGAAGCTGTGTCACCACCAGATGCGGAAATGATCTGTGGTGAGGGATGGAGCCAATCTGGCATGAGCTCCACACCCAAAACACCAGGTACGGTCATGGTGGTGCCTCTGCCAGCCTTGCCCTGGTGTATGGAGTGTCTCAGCCCCACCTTTTAGCTTGAATAAAGTCAAATTGGGGGAAAAACAAATACATCAGCAAGGAGTACAGCTGGCATTTCTGGAGAATATGAAATAAGTAGGTAATGCTCCCTTAATTTAAAATGTAGTGCTCCTTCCCTGCTAAGCCTTCCTTCCAAAGGCAAGAGCAGAGGGC
Organism: Pomatostomus ruficeps; assembly: GCA_013400735.1. Lineage (NCBI taxonomy): Eukaryota > Metazoa > Chordata > Aves > Passeriformes > Timaliidae > Pomatostomus > Pomatostomus ruficeps. The sequence goes on along the minus strand of VYZT01032981.1, from coordinate 670,268 downwards.
CCCAGCATCCCACAAACCCCATGCCTGGTGCTTTTTCAATGTGAAAGCCAGAGCTGAGCTGCAGATAAAGAAATAAAGGAACCCGTGGAGTTACTGCAGAGATCCACGGATGCAATGCAGTGGCTGGGAAGTGCCAGCACTGTGCCCTGCAGCGGGGCTGGAGGGAGGGCAGGGGGTGGTGAAACAGGTCCAAAACCTCCTGGTCTGGCTTTCCCCTCGGTGCTGATTTACTGTGTCATCACAAGACTGATTTTGTTGGGCCACAGCTTGGCCTGGACTGTTGGCAATCCCTCACGTGCAGAGCTCCCAGAGCATTTTCCTGACTTGCTCCCTAGCTGGAGGGAACTAAGGAACAAAAGCCACAGCACATCTGTATGTGCCTACAAGTAAAGGTATGTATTTTGTAAATAGGTGAGGATATTCTTTTTTCCATCCTAATCCATACTAAATCCAAATTAACATGATAGCGGCTCCCGATGATTTATGTTGTTATAGTAAATAACAGCAACTGCACAGCACTTAGCTGATGATTAATGATCCTTATTTACAGTGTGTGCAGCCCAGGTCTGCAGTTTACACTTGCAGACATCAAAGGAGAGTTCAGCTTTCCTTCTCTCCTGTATTTTGAGGCCACGTCTCGTAAATCCTGTACAAGCAGCTTTGGCGGCTGCATTTTAATCCACAAATAGGATTGCTATAAACTGCCAGAAGGAACAGTGGTCTGACCTATGAGCCTTGGGGGCTGTTTCCCTTTGTCCTGGGAGCAGGTCTGGCTTCTCCAGGCCCTGCAGGGAGGAGAGCCAAACCGTGACAGCAGATGACAGCTTCGCTCCCTCCCCTCTGGGTTATCACGGTCCATCACTCGGATGGACCGTGCTGCAAGCACAACCCCTGTTTTTGTGCTCCGGTTTTCCTATAATCCGTCCTCTTGATCCACCTCCGAGGGCAGCAGGATGGTTTGTGAGCTCCTCTGTCCTCCCAGAGCCAGTGCACATCCCCAGCCCTGCACCCACACCGCCCCATCCTGCTGCTGGGACCCCCCAGCCCTGAGCCATCCAAACCTTTCGGACAGGCTCCTTTTTCCTGTCCCACTCTGTAACAGGCCCATGGGGATGGGAAAGCCCTGGCACAGCCCCTCTGGTTTTCACCTAATGGGTGCTGAGCACCTCTGCATGCCACAGCCCGGGTGGAGGGGAGAACAGCTGCCCACACCCTCAGGTGATTTCATGGAGCTGTATAACCCCATAGGCCGGAGTGCTCCCTCACACAGCCCAGGCCAGCTCACCCCGTAACTCCTGCTTCAGCCAGAGCCCAAAAACGCCAAAGGGTGTGGGACAGAAGTACAACACAGCAGCTTTGATTTATCAGGATGAGGCTTTACCTACTGGTCCTGAGGGGACACTTGGCTCTCCCATTTCACTTGATGGGAGAAGTGGTGCTATATTATTCACAGGGGCACTATATCAGCATCGTATACGAGCTGATTTCAAGCCCCGAAATCACCCCATGTAGGATATTCACAGTGGACAAATAACCCCTGTAACATCAAGACTCTCCAAGGGAGCCGTGGGGGTTTCTCGCTTTCATGGGTCACTGACACCCAGCAATGACATTTTCCTGTAGGCCGGCAGAGTTATGTCACTCTGGCACACGGGATTTCCGGAATGATTGAAATATGAACTCAGTCTGAAGCTGCATCCCTCTGCTCTGCTGCTTCCACTGTCAAGAAAGGCAGGGCAGCAGGCATGGAGCAAACCATCCTGTTCCTGCTCGAACACCTCCATCCCTGCAGGCGTCTGGGGGCCCAGCTCCAGCTCTAGGACCTGTAAGGGTTGCACATGCTTGTACACTGCCCAGTCTTCAGCCCAAATCCTCCCAGTGAAGATCCCCATTACTGCAATGTCATGGTATTCCCCAATCCTGCCCGATTTCACACATCCCTGTTTATAACCCAACCCTGAGGAGCAGGAGGCTCCCTCAGACCTCCAAGGTGGTTTATAACTAACATCCCAGCTTTGCCTTTGCTGCCATCCACCAGTGTGTGGCAAAGAGCTGATTATGGGGGAAAAAGCCACTTGTTGAGTGTGCAATGAGGATGGTCAAATGCAGAATTGCAGAGAGCAGGTGAAAGGAGAGGCCTCACTGCCTGGTGTGTTCACACAGGGCATTACTGCAGCGTGAGCCCCAGCCCAGGAGGAAACGTTCCCTTTGCAGCGCTGTGCCCCTCGGAGAGGCTTTAGTAATTTCTGGGGAGGCTCTGAAGGCTCATAAAAACCATGAATAAAGGAGCCAGGCTGAGCCATCGCTCTCTTTCTCTTCATGGCAAGCCTGGAGCTGCCCTTGTCTGGCTGATCAGGTACAGCTCCGATTTCCCAGGTTCCTGGAGAAGAACAGATTCAGCAGCACCGCAGCTGCTTGGCGGTGATGGATGGCAATGATTATAATTGTTAATCTGATTAAGCCTATGGTCTCGAGTTTTGCTCATTTTACTGACATTGAAGGTACTTAAAGAAACACTTGAGGAGGAAGGAGCACATGAAGATGGATGAAGCACCTGCTTCCATGCACCCCTCAGAATTGATCCTACGGCGCAACATGGTGCAAGGTGATGTGAGCTGGCATCAGAATGGGGCACCTGGGTTATCCACACATGCCAGCCCTCAGGCTTCGTGGTACAATGGGCAAAGGAGAGTCTCCTTCAGCTTTATTTTCTCTCTTAGGCAGGATTTTAAATAAGAATTTGGGGGAGCAAGGCATGGGTGCACAGCCTGCTGCAGTCCAGAGCAGCCTGACTATAGGCTTTGACAGGGACTTTCCAGACCAAGGACCATATTCCAGAGTCACAGCCACTGCATCTGGCTGCTTTGGGGCTGGCATTATGCTCAAGGTTAAAGGTGGGGAGGTATTTTGAGTTCTTTTACCTCATGTAACTCCACGGAGATGGCTTAGGGACAGCCAGGAGTGCTCTGGTGTTTCTAGAAATTCTTGATGTTTGCATTGTTAATTTTTTAATGAGATTTCTTATTAAAGTCAACTCTGGTGCCCTAAAGGCAGGGAACGTTCTGGCACTGCAGGAGGGAAATGTCATGCACAAAAAAAGTGTGAAAAACTCTTACCTTTTAGAAGCACCTGGATCTTAATTGTCTTCCAGCAATTGTCTGTTGGAGAAAATTGCTCTTACAAAGCTGAAAAAGGTTTCTGTGTTTCTCCTCTGCCTTGCTCCTGGGCCAGGCTGGGTCACCCCAGGGGCTCTTCCCCAGGGGAGGAGGGAGGAGCAGGCTGCTCTTGGTGATCCAAGCCCACATGTAACTCCTCTGGGGCCCCATGGATATGGGTCACCAGGCTTCAGCTCTGTGCTGATGGCCCTCTCAGCACGTGTCTGTTTGAAACTGCACTGGTGTAATTAAAGGTACGCTACTAATTGGATGCACAACCCTACGGGAACTCCTTTAATTGCATTTCAATCTGGTTGGTATCATTTTAACTTAAATTCATTGCTGTCTTGTGCAGGAATAACCCAGCTGGGTCTGGTTATGGAGAAGCAGATCGTCCTGCTTCCTCCTCCCTGTCACACGCTGGATGTGCTCCAATTTGTTTGTCTCTGGCTGGGAATCAGACAGTGCACACTCAAGCAGAGGGCTGGGCAAAAACCCTTCCCCTGACAACCAGGACGTGGAGAGTAGAGGGCTGAGAGTTCACCTTGGCCTGCTAATGGAGGTAAGAGCCTCAATTATTACCCTGTCTTCACTTGGATTTCATCTCATGTGCGTTACCATAAATTGTCGTGGCTGTCCTTTGGTTTTTCTGTGCCAGTGAAGTCAGTGAAGACCTGAACTGTAAGAGGTGCTTCATTTCCACCCAGCTGGCTGGTGTAATGAAAGCCTCACTGCTTGAAGCCGAAGCACCTCCATCACTCTGGAGGCTGGGGAGATGCTGGGATTGTTGCTTTGAGCCTCACAGCTCGCGGGAGCACTGCCATTTCCTTGTCTCACTCCCAGCATGGGGCCCTCAGGGTTGCTCTCCCTGGCAAAGGCGTTGTTTCCACAAGTGTCCTCCAGCAGCAATGAGCAATGGAGTGGGGGCTGCACGCCCCAGGATGAGCACTGGGGAGAGGGGACTGGTTCCAAGCGTTGCTCCATGGGCTGCAGGCACAAGGACCTGTGTCCTTCATCCCAGGCTCAACCAGTGGGACTCTTCTGTTCCGGCACGTGCCAGCATCCAGGTGCTGCAGGATTGTACCGTGCTGTGGGTATGGTACCACTCCAGTCCCAAAACTGATACTCCCTGGGGTGATCTTGTGCATTCTACAGATATTGTGAGGAGTCTGGTCTGGCCCAGAGAGGGCTGCAGTCCCCATTCTGCTCCCCATCGTGCTCCCTCATTCCCAGTGCTGTGTGTGTGAGCAGCATGAGAAGCAGAGCCAGCAGTAAGAGCTGGCTGTGTCCCTTACTAATGTTGTTCTTATTATTTCAGTGCCATCTTCCTTCTTTCCATCCTCTCCCTGAACAACTAAATTAATTAGAGTGATTTTTTTTTTTTATTTCAATACTGCCATGGAATAATAATTCTGGGGAATTCAATTTTTTTTGTCATACCCCACTGCTGCTTTTCTGTGTTGTGCTCACTTTTAATATGCTGTTGATACTTTTTTAGAGCTATGCAAGATCACAGCTGTTTTCCGCAAAAAAAAAAAAAAAAAAAGAGTAAAATCATGCTATGTGCTGTTGCCATCCAAAACCCATTTTTCTTTCTCCACCAGCTCACAAAATAACCCTTCCCCTAATAAGTGAAGAGACAGATATTTTTCTTGGCTTGTAAAAAGCCAAAAAGCATCACAGCAGCTCCAGTGAAGCTGCAGCAATGGAAGGAAGCTGAAGCTCCTACAACAGGCTAGAGCCCCATCCTGAGCCTGTTATGAGGTTGGATCCTGCAAATTCTGGATCCCAGGAGTGACTCCTCACAGGCTGCAGGTCTGTGGGCACCACCAGCTCCTGAGCTTTATTAGTCACTGAATTTTGTTTACCTGGATGTGCTCGTTTGAGCTGTAAACGTGTTTTCTGAACTGACCCAGTAACAAAACCACTCCTGCAGCTCTCATGAAAGGACCAAAAAATCCCATTAGAGCCCTTGAATTTATATTTACAGTGTTTTACTTAACACTGGCTCCTTTGGACACTTTTCCTCAGCTGCTGCCAGACCCTTTCTGATGCTGGTGGCTCTTTGCCCCGAGAGCCAAGCTAAGCAAGGACGAGGCCGGAGAAGCACCGTGCTCCCCCCAACAGCACAGAGCGATAAATGAGGGAGAGCCGGGATGGAGATGTGAATCACCAAGCCCACAGCTCCAATTGCAAACCCGACTTCAATCAGCCTCGCACTGCACACAGCCAGTTCTGGAGCTCCTCCTCGGCTCGCTGCCCCTGGCCCTGTTCGGTGCCTCTCCCGTGTGTGTGTGAGATGTGCCAGAGCATTTTAAATGCAGCCGGGGCGAGGCCGCTCCAGTTAACGCCCCGGGGCCAGTGACCGCGCTGGCGGGGCTCGCCCCGGCGCTGCTGCCTCCTCGAGGGCTGCTGGGGTGACGGAGGTGAGGCTGTACTAAAGGAGGAAGATGAAAAGCTTGTTTCCCCTGGGCTGCAGCGCTCACCCCTGGCTCCTGGAGAGGTGATGTGCTGTGGTACCCAGCGCTCGAGGGGCAGCAGACTCAGCTCCCTGCTCCGGCCACAGGAAGGAGGCAGCTCGGGGGCTCATCTTGAAAGCAGAGTCATGTAAAGCCAGAATTTCTGAGGGGATTCACAGAGGGCTGACAGCGGGGGGACCCACTATCACACCCACAGTGAGGGTGGGGGAGTGACCCCATCTTTCCCCTGCCCTGTAGACCCCGCTGGAAACCTTTCAGATTCCATCAGTGGTTTCTCAGCCAGGGCTCCGTATTCCTGGCCTGAACCAGAATGGACGCTTCTCAGGGAGACAGAGAGGTGATGAGGGGCATGGAGCTGGCGTTCAGAGGCAGGAGAGTACTGCCTTCCAAGGTTTTTGCCTCGGAATGGAGCTTGGAGCGTGTCCTACATCCGAAAGAGACAGGCTGAATCTGAGGCTCTGCAGGGAAGGGGGATGTTTGTAATGTGGCACGAAAGGCAATTCAGCCCCTGGTGACGTTATATACAACCTCCGTGCCAGATGCTGCAAGCCCCCACACGGTTGTAACTGCTTCTCCACGGGCCTCAGTGAAATTCCCCCCAGTACATAAACTCTGCCTTGCTTGGACCAGTACCCACAGATTGATTGCAATAGCAGATGGTTTATTTTCACCTGCGAGTGAGAACGGGGAGCGTATATCATGGCCCTGACACATTTCACACGGAGCAGATGTTTCTATTAATGCCAGAACTGGGTGGAAATTCAAAGGATGCTTTTTGCTTTTTTTTCTCCCTCAAAACTCTATTTTACACAATTAAATTGCAACTTGCTGAAGTATTCCAATGAATCACTTCCTTTTTTTTTTTCCTGTTTGATTAGTAGGCTCTAAAGGGACAAAAGAATAGTTTTGTATCAGTCTCCCTCAATTACATGTAAAGTACATCTGGACAGAGTCTGAAGATCCATCTTTCACTGGCAGTTGTAAAGCCATCGACATAATAAAATAATACTCTGATTGGTATTACAAGGCTGCATTTAAATCATTGGCATTCATGCTCCGAGTCCTTTGCAGGGAGCACAAGCCCTCCATTAGAGAAAAGCTTAATTTTGTACTGTGATCTGTGTAAGATGTGCAATGAAAATGAGAAAAAAGAGCTTTTGCAGAGCTGGAGACATAATAATAGAAGCTACAATGGATGTCTGGGCAGCTTTTTCAGTTACTTATAAACTCCAGGTGTCAAATGCATTCTGGAAAGAAGCTGAATCCCAGTTTTAATTACAGTCAGCAGGTTGAGGCATAATTCAAAGCTCGGTAATAGAATCACTTCCTAATCAAACTCCATAATCAAACTCCTCCTGCTATCAGTGAGAAGTTTACACCAAGACCAAGGAGAGGACATGCCCTCCTTGCAGCAGCTAAACCTTGAACTTCAGAATCCCACTGAATATCAAGGGCGTTTGGGATTTTACAAAGTACCTATTCCTTGCACGATTATCTCAGCAACCCTTGGCATCAAATAGGAGCTGAACCACTCAAACTCACGATCAGGGTAAGAAAGATGTGTCATTGCAGCTTTCATCCAAGGTTCCTTTGATGCAAAGTTCCTTCAAATCCATTTTGGGGGAAGGAAAAAAAAGGGAAGAAGAAATTACCTGGCTGGAATTGTGTGGGTGAACCCAGGTAAGTTGTATGGGCCAGCCCAGGTCTCACAAGGCAAGGCTTTATCTGCAATCTCTTTTACCAGCAACAGCAAGTTTATTGAGCTCAGAGTTTAAGTTCATTTTGTGCTTGAATGTACATCAGTGCCCTGACCCAAACCCGAGTCTTTGGGGCCTTATGCTGATACATATAATAAAGGATCATATTAAACTATTCTACCTATTAATCATTCTGGGGGAAGAGAGCAGGATGTGTGTGGTGGTGTGCTGAACTCAGCTGCTGGGGGCTGCTCTCAGAGGTGGGCAGAGCACTCCGGTAAAGCCAGCAGGCAGAGTCTTTGAAGCAGGAGCTAATGATGCCTTATTATGTGGGAAACAGCTCCAGGGTCACAGCGTTGAGGAGAAAGGTCACTGGAGAGGACACAGAGAGGCAGAGCTGCTGGAGATGGAGGGTTTATGAGCAAGGGAGATGCTCCTTGCTTCTGCTGTGCTCAGAGAAATACAATCTTACAAGGCAAAGAGCTTCTTTCTGTCAGAGCATTCAACCAACAGACCTGCCCTGCACCACTCCTTGGCTATCCCAGAGCAGCCCTGAACTCCAGCCAGAAGGAGAAAGCGGGAATCATCTTCCACTGGCTACCAAGAGCCAGGAACTGCCTGGGACCGCAGGACTCACCCGAGGAGTTACACAGAGCTGGAACAAGCTACAGGAACAAACCAAAACCACGGGAAGCACTAACTTTTAAAATAGTTATATTTGTGCTGACACAAGCAGGCAAGCTCTGTGTCATTACCAGAGATGGCCCCCAGCAGTGGCCTTTGCGACTGTCAGTACATAACACCTACACCCTCACAACCCCCTGCGAGGAGGGGCACGGCCACGGGCCCCATTTCCTCAGGGGGAGCCTGTCAAAGCAGAGCCCCTTTCACTCAGTCACCCAGGAATTCTGTTGCTGAGCAGGAGTGGAGCGGGGGCTTTCCTCTGCAGCCGTGGGGCTGCCTTGTGGTCAAACACCCTGCACTGCCCACAGCTCCTCTGCTCCATCTCGGCCACGTCTGCGGTGAGCAAACGGCCTCAAGCAGCAGGTGATGTTGTCTAAATCCTCACAGCCATTACAGTGATCATAAAACAAGGACTGGGGGGGGAAAAGAACCTGTGGAAAGACCAATCTGATTTGTAACCAAGTGCCAGTCTCAAACACCTACCATGGTCCTAGTGACAAATTAAGTGCATATCAAAAAACCAAGTACTTTAAGAAAATGGGACTGCTTATCCCCATCACCCTAAAATCACTGAGAACAGGGTTGGAGGGGGGCTGTCAGGTCTTTTCCCCAGATTCTACGATCCTGTGTGGGTGGATCCCTTCAATAGATGGAGCTGATGGTGCTAGCTTGGCTACTTGTGTCAGAGCTGTCCAGCGTCACGTCAGGACCTGCGTCCGCGCCGTCAGGGTCTCCTTGATCTTTGGCAAAGTTGATGAAAACCTAGAAGTTTAAAGGGAAACACTCAGTATGTGACAGCATGAATAATTCACAGTATGAATGAATGTAAAAAAGGCATGGCTCTGCTCATTTGACTGTGAGCCCGGAGAGTGTGCTCAGGCATGGATTCACGCTGAACTCGAGAATTGCAAATTGTTGGGCTTCCGTGGGCTCAATGGATGTGCACTCCTGTACTGCGGAATCCACACCCGGCATCCAAAGGCAGACATTCCTGCAGGGAACATAACTGTCCTGCAGCTCAGGCTCCCGAGGCGCCAGCGAGGCTGTGCCCATGCAGTGGCTCATGTCAATCCCCCTGTAATGCAGTCCCATCCTTGCTCCCATGTCAATCCCCCTGTAATGCAGTCCCATCCTTGCTCCCATGTCAATCCCCCTGTAATGCAGTCCCATCCTTGCTCCCATGTCAATCCCCCTGTAATGCAGTCCCATCCTTGCTCCCATGTCAATCCCCCTGTAATGCAGTCCCATCCTCGCTCCCATGTCAATCCCCCTGTAATGCAGTCCCATCCTTGCTCCCATGTCAATCCCCCTGTAATGCAGTCCCATCCTTGCTCCCATGTCAATCCCCCTGTAATGCAGTCCCATCCTTGCTCCCATGTCAATCCCACTGTAATGCAGTCCCATCATTGCTCCCAAACCCATCTGTCTCGGGGTAACTGACAGCTGTGCACGCACAACTGCAGGGTGCAGAGAGAGGTGCACAGACTCACATGGAACAGCTTTCCCTTCTGCAGCAGCTAATGAATACAGAAAGGACTCTTACCAGAACACTCCCTGCAATCACATTTGCATATTCACAAATCCAAGCTGTCCTCCCACAGAACCTGAGCTGGGGGTTCCTGCGCTTTGCCTGACCATTTCTCTCACAACCACTGCCCCTCACTGAAACAGCACTGAGGAACTCCCAGATTGCTGTGTCACAATCCATAACACTGCAGGGCTGCAGCTCTGCTCCCCTCTCTGGGACAAACCTAATATTCCAGGTGCTGCTGCTCAGCAGGGTAATTCCTTCTGGACAGTCCTTGTGGCAGTCCCTTCTGCTGATGTGCTCCCTATGAGATTTTGTTGTCATTGGGAATGTTCTTTCACAGGAAAATGGAATGAACCCCAAAGCTAAGTCTGGAGTAAGGCTAAATGAACTTCCAACCCAAACAGTGGAATTAAGCATATTTTCAGTACCGGTGGAAAGCCCAGCCCTGCACTCGGGGGTGATTCATAGTCCTGCCCTTCACCCACACCCACAAGGCTGCTGAAATCAGCAGAGGGAAGAACAGATCCTTTATGCTCCAGGCATCTTTCTGTGCGTGTTTCCCCAGCACCAGCAGAGGTACCTGGAGGCAGCAGTGCTGATAAAGTACCCCCAGGAGGAATATAGATGGAAATCCCTTTCAAACTGTAGTCTATTGTGTGCAGCAGTCCATTATGTGTAACCATCAGTCTGCTCCCCTGTTAGCAGTTTTAAATGGATGGCCTCACATTTTAATTCCTTACCTCCTCCAGCGTTGTCTGACTCACAGAGAAGTGCCTGATGTTGAAGGCTGCTTTGCTGCCTTCCAGGAGATCAAATATATTCGCTACCCCTCCCGCAGAGACCGGGATGTGGTACTCCACCATGTTGAAATGCCGATCCTGTGGGAACACGAGTGGTGGGGGAGAGCCAGGAGCCAACAGATCCAACCGCTGGACCATGGCAGGATGAAGGGGCAGGGGCTGTGGTGTCTCCTGAGTGATATTGTCTGGGAGTGTTTCCCCACTGGGAGTCCTTGTGGGGTTTGTGACTGGGGAAGGAGAACCAAACTGCAAGGCTGGAAGCTCCAAGTGTGCAGTTTTGATTCAGAGATTGGGTTACAGACAAGGGATGGGATCTGTGACTCTGGTTTTACCATTACTCAGTGACTGGAAGCCCTGGAAACACCTCATTCTCCACTGAACCTGAAGTGGGTCTCCATGCATTCCAGGCTTCAGTGGGAAGGGCATTCCTGGGGCAGAGGGTCACTAACAGCTGCCTTACGGGGTCACTGCAGCTGTTTGGCTGGTGCTACTTCAGCCACCGAGGAGCTGGAGTGCTCCAGCCCTCGGACAATGTAGCTGAAAGCAGTGACAAGTGTGACTCTGAGAGCTGAGATCTGTGTGCACAGTGTATTACAAGATGTCCACCCCGCAAAGACCTTCTCGGTCAGTTTGAAGGGATTTTGAAAGCCTCTCCTGAAAGCACTGCCCTGCTTACCTTCAGGTATGTGTTGGGGAAGTGTGACTTCATGAACTCTGTCAGCGTCTCAGTGCAAACTGTGCTGCTGTTTAAGTGCATCTTCACAGTGAATCCTCTTCCAAATCTAGGGGAAAAAGAAAATCACAATTAACACTGTAGAAAAGAAAAACAGATGAAGAAACTCCTTTGAGAGTGCTGCAGGGCTTCTTTGGGGAAATCTACTCCAGGCACGGTGCAGCTTGAATGGGGTTGGGGTTGTTAACCTGGAGTGAAAGTTATTAAGAAAGCGAGCTATTGTTAAAACTAATAAAGCCAAAGCTCAACCCTAATATGCATTTCTCATTTGTAGCAGCGAACAGATTACTTTGGGGGACACATTTCTGGGCAGACAGGCTGTGAGGGAGTGCAAAGTGCATTAGTTAACACAGAATTTCAGCGGCGAATAAGGGACATAAACAAGGAAAAGTCATTGTTTCGATAACACAGGTCTCATGTTCTGAGCACTCTGAGCTGTAGGTCAGTAACTCCAGAGGCCGTTCAGTGCAAGTGAAATAGGTTCATTTTACTGACCTGCTCTTGATGTGCTGCAAAGAGCCAATGCACTGGAAACTCCCGTTCACCATGATGGCCAGCCTGGTGCAGAGGGCTTCACACTCCTCCATGCTGCAAAACCAATCAAGAAACTCCAGTAAGTCATTGAGAAGGTATAAAATATAGCTAAGTAACTGGAGAGCTTTGCTGATCTTCCCTAAAGTGTTGTGGGTCTCTGTGGACACAACATTCAGCCACAACAAACCCCCAAACCTGTCACAGCTCAGAACTGCCCTGGAATTGTGCAGGGGCCAGCGGGGAGTGTGAGGGATGGGCCTCTCCACACCTCTGCTGACCCCAAAACCAGAGCCAGCCCAGCCCTACCTGTGGGACGTGAGTATCACCGAGCATTTGTTCTGCACTTCCTCGCTGATGATTTTCCAAAGGTGGCGTTTGGCATTCGGGTCCATTCCGGAGCTCGGCTCATCCTGTGGGGAAAGACAGGACTGAATGGAAATTTGCAACTCAGAAAGTAAACAAGCCTGGGCTCAGGCAGCAGTTCCTACAGAGGGAATTCCCCTGCCTCCTATTTTTATTGAGATTTTTTTATCTCACAAAAGCAGCTGGAGCACCGGCGGGTGGTCAGAAGTAAGGGCAGCAGTGCTGGGCTCAATACAAGCTGAGACAAGGGATAGTTCTGTCCACTCAGTATCCAACTTAATGTGGGGAATCCTGCTCACAGAGCTCTGCACACAGTCAATACACAGCAAGTGGGAAAACCGCACAAAAAGGTGTGTTTTAGCAATGGGGTAAGCCATGGAAGAACTGGAAATCCAAAGTGAAGGACAAGACAGAAAGCCAAACCTAGAAAAGCACTGATGTTCTAACCCTGAGGGAAGGGCTCCTTTGCTCTCCTACAGTTTTGGAGCCTTGGATGCTGCTTTTCTTGCAAGGCTGTGTGGGTTAGTTGATAGAAATAAAAAGCAGGACAGAGCTGGGAACTAGGACAGTTTAATTGGCAAATATAGGGTTTATTTTTGACCTCTGGAAGATGCTACCAGAGAAACTGAAAGACTTGCCACTCTCTTATGCCCTCAAAGAAAATTTGAGTGTTTGCTGGAACCTGAACTTCCCTGTGATGGTTTCTGTTGTCAGGCCAAGCATGGGCATGTGGGGAATGTCTCATAAGCTGTGCCTGAGGAGGTTTTGTGAGACTGAGACTGTCCAAGCTCTCCTACCAGCCCAAAGACCTGCTCCTCTTCCCCCCACAACTCCCCATCTCTCACCAGCAGCAGAATGGATGGGTTCCCAATGAGAGCCAGAGCAGTTGACAGTTTCCTGTTGGTGCCATAACTGCACATGGAGGTGACTCTGTCCTTGTAGGCCATCAGGTTCAGCCGGTGGAGGAGCTGGAGAACAACCTAGGGAGCAAGAGTTCTGCTTCCACAACGTGTCCAGGCACGGATTACCACACTTGTATCTACTGAAAGACTCATTTAAAGGCTCTCAATTACAAAAGTGCTGCAAATCAAGCCCCTCGTTACTCACCCCCTTGATGTCCCCCTCTGGGATGCCGTGCAGCCGAGCATAGTAATACATGTGCTCCTCCACGGTCAGCAGGTCATCCAAGGCATCTTCTTGAGGACAGTAGCCGAAGAGTGACCAGTGGGCCTCGCTGATGTCATTCAAGGACCTGTGTGAGGAAGTTGGCACATCACTATAAACACACTGAATGCCCGCACACTCTGGAATCAAACAGGAGGAGAAAACGCCTTTCTCCTACTTCTACCCCCTTCCCCAACCCTGGAAGGAAAATGCAGTGGATCTGCAGAGCTCTGGCATTCAGGCCCCCAGCTCTGCAGAGGCTGTGTGACCAGCCTGTACCTCTCCAGTTCCTGCCAGCACATCAGGTGGCACAGCTGCCACCACGCCTACACCTGTTAAGGAAAGCTCTGAGGTGAGCCCTACTGCTCTCCAGGTCTAGCTTAGAAGTGGGATCCCACTGCTGAGGATCTGAGCCTGATCCCATTTGCCGTGGGCTGAGGTGGAAGAAACACCTCTGAGAACAGCAGAGATCCAGCAGCAAAATGCAACCCCCCAGGAAGCAACCCCAGCACCTTCAAAGCATGAATTCCCCACCTGGTTTATGTTTACCCTGGTTTGAATGTTTTATTTCAGACTTTTACATTTCTTTAGTTTGCCACCCAGCCTTAAAATCTGCTCTCAGGTTGATTTGCTTGCCCGGAAGTCACCTCCTCCATACCCAGAATGATCCTGGACCCGCAGCCTTCCGCTGGATGCTCCGATGTCCCCTGTCAGCATCTTAAAGATTGTTGTCTTTCCAGCTCCGTTCACACCAAGCAAGCCAAAGCACTGGGAAAGAAAAGCCAGAATGTAAAAGTGCTGTATTTGTAATGCAGAAATACTGCTCCGAGATGGGTGCTCAGTGCACCTTGTCCCTTCTTTCTCCGGCCCCTTGAGCAAGATGAATTGCCAGAGGAACTCAGCACACCCCAATGCTATAATGGAGGTTCTTTATGGTGCAATACACTCCAGCTTGTATTAGGACCATTTATTTAATATGGTGAAGAATCAAGGATGTGTCTGCAGCAGAGTCATTCCTGTTACTGTGAGGTGCATTTCTGCAGGAGCTCAGGCCAAATCCCCGTCAGCTCATCTGTGCAAAGCCTCCCCTCGACAGGGACAGAGCTGCTCTGGGGAATGGGGAGAGTGAGGTTTGGGCTGGCGCTGGTAAAACCTTAATGTAACCGAGGTTTTAGTCACATAATCTCACTAAAGCACTACATTAGTCAGATGAAGAAGTGGCTCCCTGTAGTGCAGTTCCTGTATCTATTGGTAAAATCCACGTTTTATTGCTAAGGGTGGAGATAGGCAGTTGTGTGTTGCATCAGCCATCGCCATTGTGCTGATAATTACTGTTATTTTGCCATCATTAGTACAGACCAGCTGATGTGAAAGTCCTCCTGCACTGGGGACGCACAGCAACCCATGGCTCTTCCCCACCTTGGGGACGGGACAGGATCTGTGCAGAGTCTGCAGCGCAGGGCCACAGCTTCTGCTGACTGCTGGGGAATGGTGCCCTTAATCCCACCAGCATCAGGGTGAATTTTGCCAGAAGTCCGAGACCTCAGTGCCAGCTGTGGCTTAGAAGAAATCCTCTGCCATAAAGACCAGCACCAGTCTCCACGTGAGGATGCTGTCCTGCCCATCACCCTACTCCTTTCATCTCAGTGGGATCCAGGCAATTAAAAGAACCAGGTGCCAAGGATTAATTCCAAGCTTCCCCACAAGTCAGGTGCACAGCCTGAGGTAGAATCTGGTTTCCAGTTTCCTCTGGATCTCAGAATTGCTCTGTTTACTCCTGTCTTTTCACTTGTCAGGGAGGCAACTGCACTGACATAACCAAAGAATGTTTTTTTTTCTTTGGAGTTAATTTTAGGTCCTGATTCATGAAAATGTGTGTTCAGCTGAAGTGATTTGTCTTCCCCTGATGGGAAAACACAAGCAGATAAGCCTGACTCACCATCTCCCATGCAGTTCAGGTGAATAATTTCAGCTGGATATGTTCTGCTGTCTTCATTCACCACCTGGTGATGCCCAGTGACCCCCCCCAAGACTGCACTGCACAAACAGAGCACGCAGACATTTTGCTCTCAATACAGCTCCATCAATTCCCATCCACTTCCCCTCTTTCTAGGGCCTTCAAACTTGTCAGTTGGTGTCCCAAATCTACCAGGAGCCTTTTGTCACTGCTGCAACCCCAAGAATCAATAAATGAGGAAAGGAAGGAAGAGGCCAGAGCAGAACAAACCATGACAGAAGATGACAGTGACATTGGAAGGTGCCTGCAGCCTTCCCCCCTCGCTCACCTCCCCAGCAGGGATCCCAAGGCTGATGTTTTTCACTGCTGTGATGCGTTTGTGAGGGAGGTGGTAGATCTTGGTGAGGTTCTGGAGCTGCACCACGTCGAAGTCAGCTTTGCCCGACTCCACCCGGCTCCTCTCTGCCTGGACGTCCTCGTCCTCGGCGGCCACAGGTGGCAGAAGGGAGGCTTTGCCGTGGACTCTGTCAAACAGGAACCTGCAGGGAGGGCAGAGAGGGATTTACCCTCCAGCAACGGCCAGCAGTGGCCTGTGTGCTTGGGACAGATCCCAGAGAGCCTTCCAGGGAGATCCCAGAGCATGCACAAAATACTCAGATATACAATTTCTATTCTCTCCTGGTACTTGCTCCACCCAGCGTTCTCTTCCTGCCTGTTTTGTTCCCCTTTTTTCAGCAAATATTCTGGGCTGGAGCAGGTCCTGCCTGGTGGACAGGCTCCTAAAGCAGGTGACAGGAATGTTGTCACTCCTCTGTGTGCACCCAGGGCAGAGGAGATGGGGAGAGCCAAACAGGGGAGGCTGTCCATGGAATGACTGCCCCCACCAACAGCTGAGCATCCACCCACCCAACCCTGAGCCCAGGGCTGCAGTCCCAGCCTGCACCGACTACCTGGACTCTGTAAATTACACCTCTGTTAGTTAATGCTCTGATTACTGGGACTTCTGCCAGAGACAGCTCACTCCACATTCACAAATTGTCCTGGAAATTTATGGGCTTCATAATTGACAATGATGGTGCGGGAGCCCGGAATGAAACCATGGAGCTCTGGCTGGGGCCGTTTGCGCTGCGAGGCTCCAGATGTTACTTACTCCAGGACGTTGTTCCAGACTCTCTGAATCATCCTGTCGTGAACTGTGAGGCGAATGGCAAAGAACACGGTGCCCTGGATGAACATGGCCAACAGCTTGGACGTGGTCTTGTCCAGCTCGAAGGTTTTGTCAGGGTAGTCCACTCCATAGGCTTTTAAGAAGCCCAGCAGTGCCTGATCCTGCGACAGTTCGATCAGGCCGTAGCCGAAGCAGAATTGTGGGAACAGAAGGAACACATGCCTTAAATTTTCAGCGAGATCACGCAAACCCTGGAAAAAAACAAAGAGCAGCATAGTCAGTCACTGCTTTTATTCATGGAATAAATTCATAGGTTTTACTGTGGGACTGAAGTGTAACAATTACATTGGGATTTGCCTGTGTCTCACAGCAGAGATAAATTGAGAGCAAAGAGCTCTGGAGACAGCTCGTTTCACAGGCACAAGGTCATAAAAGTCAACAGGCAGCTCTGAGGCTGTGATCACCCATAGTAAACAGCAGCCAGTTCCCAGCATGGTCCCTGCCGCTGCTCCAGCACCCAGAACCCGCCTGTGAGCCAGAGCTGGGTCCTGCCACTGTGCCCCCAGACCTGTCCAGCACAGCCTGCACCCCTGGAGCACTGTCCTGTCTGTTTTCCTTGGACAAACACCTCCCTAAAACACAAAACTTGGCTTTTCTAGACATAGAAGGGCTTTTCCAGCTAATTCACAACAGAAGAGCCCAGTGCACGGTCTCACAGTACAGAACTCTGCTACATTTCTAGCAGAAGAAAGGATTAGTGCACCAAGCAAACTGGAGAGGCACTAAATTAGCATGGAAGGAAACTGACTGCCTGCTGGGGCACAGAGGGATGAAAGGTGATCATAATTGCATATCCCTAAAATCCAAGGGGTTGCTGAACAAACCCTGTCCAGATAGAGAGAAAAATCCAACCCAGCTGTTGTCATTGCCCTCCATAAAAGAAGAAATCTAAGTGTCAGGTGTGCATTTCATCCCAGCCATTCCCAGGGAGATCTCAGTTTGAGAGAAGGCTTTACTTCAGGGAATCATCACTGTCTCTGAGTTGTTTTTCATCCCTGCAGGGGGAGGATGACTGCATTACAGACCTGGATGACAGACAGCTGGTGCTGGGCTTACTGCAGCACATGTCAGACTCAGGGCAGTGACGTTCAGTTGTCACTCCCCACAGTTTGTGCTGCGAGAGCTCAGCAATGGTTTGAAGTGTCCATCAACAGCTTTTTATGAAGCATCTCCACCCGCCACCTGCCCTTCACCATCCGTCACCAGGGTGGTTATAAAGAGGGTCCTCAGTGTTGTCCCTCTCTTTTTGTGTTCTCCCTGCTGTCACCACCATTTCCTTCTTCGCTGGGAGTGCAGATCTACAGACAAGCAAGATCCACACGTGACTCCTGTCCCGTCTGTAGGGAACCCCGTGAAATCCTGCCACTGTGTCCAGCTGCTGCGGACCCAATCAAAGCCACCGACCCCACAAGAAGCCTCCAGCTGTGTCACCACAGGGTCAGCAGCAGTGGGGCTCCTACCTGGTCCGTGGCCTTCTCCTGGGAGAGCAGGAACACAACCGAGTGGGTGATAATGGTGTTGATGCCGAAGAACAAGTTGACACAGACGTAAACGATGAAGGCCATCCCTGTTTCCTTGAAAAACCCGGCCAGCAGGTACATCCAGGAAAATGAGGCGTATCTATAAATACCAACAGGGCAGAGAACACCGTGGTGACTCAAAGGGCTCCTTTGAAAACAAACAAATCTCTGAAGAGATCAGACAACATGGAATCATTGGATGGTTTGAGTTGGAAGGGACCTTAAAGCCCATCCTGTTCCACCCCCTGCCATGGACAGGGACACCTTCCCCTAGATCAGGTTGCTCCAAGCCCCATCCAGCCTGGCCTTGGACACTTCCAGGGTTGGAACATAATGTAACAGTTCTGTGTTGGCATGTAACTGCCTTTCCACATTACAGAGCTTAAAGAAAGGAAAAATGCCTTTGTGTCTGTCAGAATTTGGAGAAAAGGTTTATGATACACACTTTGAACACAGAACCTCACCTGAAAACAGAAAGACTGGGCCTCGAGGATTCAAAGCCAGAGAGAGTTTGTCTAAATTTTCCTGAAATGTGCTACTGCTGTTTATTTTGCTCTCTGATATTAAAATGCTTATGTGTCTTGAACTTTGCAATAGGTCAGCAAGCATTTGCTTATGGCTTGGGCTGTTGCTGGGACGTTGAACATTTCCATATCCTCACGTAGGGTTTGCTTTGATTAAAGCAGGCATGACAACAGTGCTTCACCTCCCTGCTCCTGCAAGGAGCAACTCAGCCGCTGTTTGTGCAGTGCATGTTGAAGAGAAAAGCCCACGTGTTCCCCCCCGGATTTCAGACTGCAGCAGCCTGCAGGATCCAGTTCCTTACCCTGTGCAGTGATATTTAAATAACTAAGCTCCACACTTACCCGAACAGTAACAGCAGAAGAAATACGGCCACTAAGTTACTGTTGTTGCAGAAAGCTGGGATCTGGAAGGCTGAAATAACACCTACCGAGAGTCCAATAGGGACCATAAAAAGTACCTGCAAAATGAAATTAAAAAGATGTTACTAGGACAACAGTCCTGAAACACCTTCCTACAACAATGCAGAAGCAACAACGCCAGGACTGAACCCGGTCCCACAAATGCAGCTTGGTTTTTCTAAGGGAAACCAAACACAGGAGGGCTTTCCATTCTCCCCAGGCTTGCAGATGAATTCCCACAAAGCCTCTTTGAATAGGCAAAGCCTCAGCACTGAGGACTGTGGGCAGAAAGTACCTTAAAAAAAGGTTGTGAATGAAAAATACCCCTTTGGGTTTTCTGTTAGCCTTGCAGTCAGACCACTTCATTGTGCCCTGTAAATCTAGTCTTTATAGTGTTGAGCCAAGCCAGAGACCTACCAAACGTCTGCCTGGAGAGCTTCCTCTCTTCCCCAGCTCTGGGATTTAGCAGAATTTACTGGCAGGGATTCGCTGAGAAATATCAAGTTGCCGAGAGCGCTGGATTAGTTTCAGCCCGCTGAATACTGACTGTGCACGGACTCCGGGGATTTTTCCACAGGCAGATTTACAAACAGGCAGTGCTGGAGTGAGGGCCTGGATCAGGGAGGCAGGCACAGGCCTGCTTCATCCTCCCTGCTGTGCTGCAGCTCAGGGCTGCACTGCTGAGCCAGCCTTGGGACCCCTTCCAGCCCTTCTGCAGGGCAGGGGATCCTTGTACTGCTGCCTTGGGACCCCTTCCAGCCCTTCTGCAGGGCACAGGATCCTTGTGCTGCTGCCTTGGGACCCCTTCCAGCCCTTCTGCAGGGCAGGGATCTTTGTGCCGCTGCCTGCCCTCATCAGCCCCTCCAGGCAGGCACTTCTGGCTCACATTCCCCATGGGATTTCAGCCCTTAGTCCTCCCTGCACCAAAGGGGGCCGGTCACCCAAATGCCCTTGAAGATTTCCTGTTTTCAGGAAGCGATGGAATCACTGGGATTTTAGGCACCGGCAGATGTGCATCAACAGAAATTTGTGGGATAGGTGGAGCTGGTCAGCACTGCAGCCCAGCTGGCAATGCCCAGGCTCAGGAGCTGGCTTGGCTGCACTGCCATTCCCTGTGTGAGGGTGTGACACTCTGCACCACAGGGAAGCAGAAGGCACAGAGCACTTCAGCCTGCAGACACTGCAAACATTTGTCCTCTTGGCCCAGCAACGCTTTCCAACAGCGCCATGAACCCTCTGCACCAGGAGGAAACTCAGCCTCGGCGGGAACAAGGACACATTGCCAGGGAATGCACAGGGCGGGGAGCTCAGCAAGGTACAGCCGTACAGCCCTGTGAAACGGAACCTGCTCAGGTCCTGCAAGGCTGCATTTGTAGCTTTCCTTGGCTTAAAAACTCTGTAACACAGACTCTTACAGAGAGCTTGCAGCCCAGCAGGGTTGTGTCAGCTGTGGGATGCCTGCTGCTGTCCCAGCCAGGGTTCCCAGACTGGCTGCAGCCTCGAGCCCCAAAGCCTCACCCCAGATTTGTGGAGCCTGGGTGACAGCAGCTCCAGCCCTGCAAGCTGTCAGAGGAGCAGCTGGCTGCTGAAATGGAAACGGAGCTGCAGCCTGCCCCGTGCAGCTCCCATATAAATGTGCCGGGTGTTTTGCATACACTCCAGAGAGCAGGAATGCCTTTGCTTAGCAGAATCCACTGCTGCAGTTCACATTTAATCGTCCCCAATGCCTCAGAGAACAATTACTGCACAACACTCTGGGTAGCAATAAGAAGAAGTCTAGGCAACCAACTTTAAATAAAGAATTTTTTTCACCCCGTGCTGTGTAATTCTCCTCCTGGTGCGTTTAGGAATGTGAATTATTTACCAGATCATAAACGAAGTTGGTCACCCAGTAGGTTGTCATGCCAATGCCTGAAATGTGCTGCAGCTGCTTGGCTTTGGTTTGGTGCTCCTTGACCATGTAGAGCACAAAGCTTGCCGTGGTGATGGAGTAGCCCACCAAAACAGACATTGACACTATGATGTCCAGTAAGCTGTTGAGCCTGGGAGAAGAGGGGAGAAAGATGCGTTTGGGGAGTGAGAGTGGCAGATTTCCCTCACTGGGAGGATTGGTCAGAGCTCAGAAGCAACAAGGTCCTGATTCTGGGCCAGCATCTTTCATAATCCTGGGATGGTTTGGGGCTGGACGGGACCTCGAAGCCCATCCCATTCCACGCCCAGCCATGGGCAGGGACGCCTTCCACAATCCCAGGGTGCTCCAAGCCCCGTCCAGCCTGGCCTTGGATGCTTCCAGGGATGGCCTCACCACCCTCAGAGAGGAGAATTTCTTTCTTTCTTTGCTCCCTTTGCTGATGGTAATGATGCCCAGCAAAAGGGACTCACAGCACTGAGCTGTAGTGCTGGGCCCCAGCAGGGGGTGGAAGGGCCCAAAGAAAAATTATATCGTCATCATCATCATAATTATTATTATTATTATTATTATTATTAATCATTATTATCATTATTATCATCATTATTATTATTATGCCCAAGCACACAATGTGTGAGGCTGCAAGTGTAAGCTCCAGATCTATATGGGATCCTACAAAAAAACCCCTCCTAGGAATCCCCAGCTCTGGTGGCAAGCAGGACACTATTCATGCATAGAGGGAATAAACCCAAGAGAAAACAGTTTCATCACTTAGAGAAGGATATCCAGTACTTTAGGCTGGTTTGTGGTTTCCAAGAAGCTGGTTTGCTCCTTTGAAAGCTAAAAAATTCAGGCATCAGCCAAATGAATCCTCTTACATTACTTGTTCTTGACTCTGTCCTCCAGGATATGGGTGAGCTGATAAGAAAATACCTACAGGGGGAAAAAAAAAAGATATTGAAAATGTGTCCAAATGAAAGCTTCCTTCACCAGCTCCTGATATTGACAATAATACAGAAACCTCAGAGAGCAGAGAAGAAAAGCAGATCAAAAGTATGTTTCTGCTCTGTCATCTCTGTGTGATCTTGGGCAGAATTCTGAGCATCCTCATTTTTCCTGCGACTTCACTTGGCTGCACAGCAGATCTGAAATTCAAACCCTAGGCCCTGTTCCTGCATCCGTCTGGCTGACAGCACCGTTCCCTTCCCACACCTCAAATTAGGCACGAGCCCGTGGGCCTGAGCACTCCAGCTCAGAGTCCTCAGCCTGACACCTTCAGAACTGATGAACAGGTTCTGTTTCAAAGCTGCTGTCTGGTGATCCCACCCCATTCCATTTGTTCTTTTGTCACCAGGAACAAGTCTTTCCCTGCTGCCCTTCTCCACAGCTGCTGCCTGCCTGTGAGAGATGCCTTTCTCCATACGGGATCCGTGGAGGTGAGAGCAGAAACCCAAGGAAGCTGCAGACACTTTTGCCCCCAGTGTGGCAGGGAGTTAATTCTGGACTATTCTGTCTCAAGAAGCTAGAAAAAAAAAAAACCAAACAAAAAAAGGAGTATTTTGTTCAAAGTTACTAGCAAAAACCAAATTACCACACTGCTAAGTCCCCTGCGTTGATTTCCAAAAAAATCTGTTAAAAATGGGTTTGTATCAGGCCCAAACTGCAACAGAGAAACTCTCTGCTCATGTGCAGGTATCTTCAGCTGTGGTTTAAGTGCTTCTTTTCCATGGAGATCACCTAGCCCAAAACACATCAGTGCTTGTGCCACGGCTGGAGGCAATTTGTGCCCACAAAAGCAAAAGGAAGAACAGGGGAGGGCTCTGGTGGGTCAGTTCCAGCCTGTAGGGCAGGTCTCTGCCTTGGCCCCACCAGGATGACAGCCCAGCCTCTGACTCCAGCGCCTGAGAAAGGGTTCCTGTGTTTATGTGCCTAAAAAGGAGGTTCTCAGCTCATATTTTGACACCTAAGTAAAGGCCTCAGGGAGTGCTGGGGGACCTCCAGTTGCTGTTAAACCCACAGATGTTCTAGACCGTGCCACCTCTGGGATTTAAACTCCTCACAGCCAGGTGCCAGACCTTAGGAGTGATGTGATGAACTATTCTGGGTAATTTTCCCTAAGAATGGGCACTCTGACAGGAGGAACAGGAGAGAGGAGCCTGTGGGTTAGCTGACCAAATGCCACACTGAGCAAATGAATTCGAAAGGCAGGATTTCATTGGAAATTAATTTTGGAGGAAAAAAAACCCAACCAAACCTCAGTCTTGTCAATAGTGAGAGAAATGGGATTAAAATTTTGGACTGCTGATAAAGCCATAGAAACAGCCAGGAAATGCTTCCCTTCTCCAAAAGGGAGAGAGAGAGAGAGTGAAAGATACCGTCTGTCTAATCTGTTAATACTTCACTATAAAGCCATTTTCCTTTACTGGAGCTTAGGCTAGAAGTCAAAATTTCCATTTCAATGCTTTTTCCTTTTTTGTTAGCTGGGATTGAGAGAAGAGAAAGCACAATATACATAAGTCAAAAGCTATTATGACTTGCTTAGTGACAGGGTAAAAAGCTTTTTATGTATTTTTTTTTAAAATATACTCAGTCTAAGTCAAACCTCTAAAGCAGGACTGGCACCTCTTTGTGACTGCTGAAGTGACAACACACTTTTATCTGCCCATTTCAATGGTTCTTAAACCGTCATTTATTTGTCACAACAACAACTCGACGGCGCTGCCAGGAGCGTACCCCGGAACGTCCCTTCAGTCGTGCTGCAGGCTGGATTTACTCTGCCTCAGGGGAGCCAGCCTCATCCATTCATTTTATTTCTCCCCTTCCACGGCTTGGCTGATTAGTGGGAAGCAGAGAATTATCTGTCTGCTCATTTACTACTAAGCATTTCTTTCCAGAAACACATAAGCAGCGGGACAGATGGAACAAAAAGCTGCTGCTATTTTTTCCCCCCTGAAAATTGCTATTTTGCTGGTATAAAACTTTCCCCGTGAAAACTTTCTGGCTCTTCACATGAGCTTGCTGCCTTTGCTCTTGCTGCAGCAAGTGTTGGGAATACAGAGGCAGAGCAAGGAGCTTCAGTGATTAATAATTCAGCTGCTCTGGGATGTTCCCACCGCCGGAAGCGCCTGACCAGGGTCTCCTCTCTCGGCAGCCGGGCTGCACTCTGTGATGTGCGAGCTGAGGGCACGCTGCAGACCCCAGCGGGGACAGCCAGGGCCTGTCTGAGGGACAAGGCTCTGGTTTCACTCTCTGTGAGCTGAGCTGGCTGCGAGGGGAGCCTCGGGCCGTGGGAAGAGACACACACTGGGAGCACTCATGATCAGCATCTCCTGCTGCTTCAATTCAGGGTGTCACCCTCAGAGCCCCAGGCCAGATGCCTGGTTCCATTACTGCTCAATCCAGACATGCCCTGTGAGCCAAGAGACACTGCCACCTGTCCCTGTGCCACCAGGGACAGCAGCCCTCTGAGGCGAGCACGGCTGGGACTGACCAGGACGTGGCTGGAAGGGCACCGCTTGTCCAAGAAAGTCAATCAGGAGGGTGCTTCTGCACACAACTGCTGCTCTTGACAGAGCAGAGCCCAAAAATCTCTGTATGAGATTTCTCGACATAAATCTGTCTCTTGTCGCTGCACCCTGGCCCTCTCTGCAGACAGACACACGTACAGACAGGTTTGTGCCCCCACTGCACTTTGGATGAGGCTAAACTGCAAAGGGAAAGGTTTGTGCCCCCACTGCACTTTGGAAGAGGCTAAACTGCAAAGGGAAATGCAGGGTGCCCTGGTTTACCAGCAGGAATTCAGGTTGCTGCAGTACATCATCGAGGAGAAGCCATGAGGACCCCAAATGGGCCATCAACACTCCTTGGATCTGTGTTATGTCACATGTCAGAGGAAAAATCCAGCCGAAAATTACGTTTCTCACTTAATCTCCCTCTGCCCACTCTCCTTCAAACCCAGACACTCACCTGCCCACACACCCCGGGCTGCTCTCAGCAGAAGGGCGACACATTAGAAGTTCCTAATCTAACCCACCCCCAGAGATGACCTAGAGGAGCTTTTCTCTGGGCACCTATCAAGAGACAGCTCTTCCAGTGCCACATGAGAGGCGATAAATCAAACAGCAGCCGCTGGCATTTCTTGGATGAAGTGTTTTACGTAGGAGCTGGGGTCCTCCCTGTCCAGCTCCCCTGAGCCTCTGACTAAGACAAATGAACTTTGTGATTTATTCATGCTTTTCAATTCTGTTTTGAAAGGAATTGCAGAACAGTGAATAAAGAAATGGCCTCATTGAAGTCAAGGTAAGTGTTGTCATTGATTTCAACAGAACCAGGATATCCCTCCAAAGGGGAGATGCTACCTGCACATGCAAAGGGACACTTACCATATCTGGAAGTCTCATTTTTTGGCAAGTTGGCTCGAAGGATGAAGTTGTTCAAGCTGTTGAGATAGGCTGGGAGGCTGTGATAACCCTCAGGATTGTACCACACCTGCACAGGAGTGAGAAATTGAAACAATTTGGGAGTTATTACTGACAACGTGTTGGTTTGTCCTGCTTCACTTGTGCAAACAACCTGAGATTTCAGCCCTGGTGCTTTACAGCACTTTCAGTGAGCAGAACCAGAGAAATGGGAGTATCAGAATGCACCAGCCAGCCCTGGTTATGGTACATACATTCTCTCATGAGATAAAGGTGCTACTAATTGATCTTTTCACCTCTGTATAATAAAATTATGACAGCAGAAAAATTGCCTCCTGCCAGCAAGACAAGCGAGACCAATAAAGAAGAATGGAGAGAGAAAAGGAAATGAACTGCAAGTCATCTCTGTCATGCCAAGCTGCAGGTTTCTGGGGGTTTTGCTTTCTCTTTTGGAATATCCATGAACTCGACATGGCTCCTCCTGAGTCCCACACTTCCCATGCCAGGATGAGCAGGCAGAGGCTGGTTACCTTAGTCAGCGTTCTGTTGGGGGGCACTGGCCTGATGTCAAACTGCAGATCTGCTGTCAAAGGCAGCCCGAAGCTCCAGCCACCATACCTGAGTGAAAATCAGAGGGAAATGCATTGCTCCCCTCATCCCAAAGCTCTGATTCCCTGGGATGGGCCATGTCAATGTGCCACTGCCACCCCGGGCAATTCCAGCTTCACTTCAAAGAACTTACCCCAGAGTGGGGTCAAGCCACCACTGCTGTGGGAGCCTTTCTTTGGGGGAAAAAAGAGAAACAGAAGCTTGGTGACACTGTCACAAAGCAATGCTGAAAGCCAATGGCTTGAGGGAGATCCTGGAGCCGTGTGGGCTCCTGAGCTGTGTGCCTGCCACTCCAGGGAGATGACTGCTTCTGAGCCAGGGATGAGCAGCTCAGTGTATCAGTGGCACACGAACACAGCTCCTGCCAGCCTTAGGGGCAGGTTAGCCCTGCCCCAAGCCTTGCTGTGCAGCTGCCCGGCAGAGCCCAGACCCACCAGCAGCTCCCAGAGCCCCATGGCACAGGGAAACGCTCAGACTCTGCTCTCACTGCAATGGATGCGCTCCTTCAAGTGAAGCACACACTGAGACTCTTCAGAGAATCAAACCCGGAGGAAAATCTCTCCCCAGGGTTTACTTCATGACAGGCTGTGTCAGACTTTCCTCTTTTTAAAGATTTCTGAGTCAGACAAAGGCTTGTCTGCAGATCCAGCCCCAACACGCCAGGTGATTGACACGTTATCCCCAGGCTATCCCTGCTATGATCAAGCAGAGCACTTGCACGAGCCTTTATCTTTTATCCATGATTGCAGGACACTTGAGCTCCTTTCACCAGATTCTAAACCCCTCCTGCAGTGTCACCTCTTCAGGCAGAGGGGATGTGACAGGTGTAGGATGCCCTGCGCCGCTCCCGGCGCCGTGCAGAGGAGGGGGAGCGGGGTTTGTGCCGTACCGTTTCTGCAGGAAGTCTTTGGTGGTTGCCAGGATGTAGCTCTCCACGTTGTGCCCTGTCAGGTTGTACAGAGTCCGTGTGGAGAAGGTCCTTCTGTGAGGGGGAGTGTAGTTTGTCTGTGGACATGTCTGAGGGGAGACAAACGAAGGAAAGCTCCAGTGTTTGTGTTTTAACTAAAAACCACCACAACAGGACAAGATGGAGAGCAGGCAGTGACAGCGTTCAGGTCCTGAGCCTCATTCCTGCAGAATTCCTTCCCAAGCCAGGGTGCACGGACACACAGCACACACCCCTGCACACTGTCCTCAGCACAGTCAGGGAGGTGCTCAAAAACAACCTCTGCCCAAATCCACCCTTCTGTTCTACTGGCATCAGTGGGACCTTGAAATGTGCTTCATGCTACGTAGGAAGATTCTGGCTGAATTAAGGCTGATCCTACTTAGCAGAGTGACTGCACAGACAACTGCAGAGGGCAAAACAACTCACAGAGCAGAAAGCTCTGTGGTGGCCTCAAACTCTCATCTTCCATTTCGCAGCAGCTACACTCTACATTTCCGCTTTACTGCCAGTCACTGGAAATGTTTTCCTGGGCTTCAGAGAAACCTTGAATTACTCCTGAATATATAATTTAACATGCTGAGGGCCAAAAGCACATCACTGTTTCATGAGGTTGAAGTGTCCTCCCAGACAGCATGTTGGCTGCTTCCTTCAGCTCATCCATAACAAAAGCCCTGGACTCCCCCATTGTGCATCTGTTCATCTGAATACACAAAATAGCTTCCTCCATGCTGAGGAACACCTGCCTGTGCCTGCTAGAGGTGAGAATCAGCTTTGAACATTATCCCAACTCGCTGGAGAAGTTATGCCAATACTTTTAATGATGTGAAATTAAATGTATGTCCAGAAAACGGCACAAAATAGCTGCATTTTAAAGAATGACAAGAAACGTTCAACTAAGCACATCTTTTATGCTAAAATGGCATCACATTGTGCCAGGAGTTTATTTGCTATGGAAGGAAGCTGAGGACAGGTGAACAGCACTGGAGGGAGGAGAGCTCAACCCCAAACTGAACTGCAAAACTGTAACACCCTTGGGGCAGAATCTGCCTTTTCCACATGTGCATGCAAAGACACCAAGCCCAGCAGTGCCCATATCTGGCTCTGTAGGTACCACTGTAATGCAAATAATTCATATTAGTAATCATTAATACTTAGAACAAGGAGCAGATCTCGACTTTGCATAAAGGTAAATTCTGAAGAGCAAGCAGCAAAAATAGCTGTGCTTTTATATAGTGACAGTGCTTGTGTAAGATGAAATCTTCCTCTTGAATACACTCGGTCAAAAGGGACAATCATACAACAGTCAGAAACACCATCAAACCTTTTCCCACCATGGGGAGCAAGGCAGGGATGTTAGGGTGTGAATCCTCTGAGGATGCCGTTTCCTTTCCTGTCCCCACCTGGTGCAGACAGTGGTTATCCAGTGTACAAAATCAACAAAGCTGGAGAGGGACAGGAGGACTGGGAATGCTGACTCCCCCTTAGCATCATGCCAGCCCATAAAACCACTCCCAACAAAATTATCCCCCAGGCCTGCTCACTTTTGGGTTTATCCAAGTTACCTGGATGCCATCTGTGCAGTTGCAGGCAGCATCCTTAGTTCCCTGGTTTCCACTGGTGATCCACTGGCCAAGCATGTCCTCCGTCAAACACTGCCTGGAAAGGAACACGTTTTCCTCTGAGGCTCTCTGAGCTCAGGTGTGCAAACGAAGCTAATTGCTGTCATGTCTAATGACAGCAAGGCTGGCAGTCGAGCAGCTTCAGCAGAAAATCAGACCTCTTTGTCAGCTCTGGGTGGTTCAGGGAATCCCCAGCCTCCTGCTGCCTCCCGTGCCCCTTGGCAGAGAGCCCTCCCTGCTGCTCCCTGCGCCTGGAGTCGCTCAGCCGACCAGATGGAATCCAGGCACCACTTCATTCCTACAGTGGCCAGTGGAAGGAATTGGCACTCACAGGCCAAAAGCATCTGAAACCAGCCCAGAAATGAGGGCTGTTGTTGTGGCAATCCCTGGGTACCCCTGTGATGGGCTGTGCTGCCTGGGCAGTCACTGCAAATATTCAGGGTAAATATTTGCCTGCACGAGCATTCCAGTCTGCCCAGGATTTTACCACCAATTCCCCGAGAATTTATCTGCAAATCCCAAAACAAACCAGCCCTCATGGCACAGCTTTTAGACAGAGGGAACAAATGCCGTGCTGAGAACTTGCTGTGTGGGCTCACATTGTAATTGGAATTATTGGGGTGGCAAGGACCACTTCCCAGAGAGGGAAATTGCTTGTTTTCATCCTGGCATCCTGCCACCAACAAAGCTGCTTCCTTACCACTCCTAATAATGCAGGAGAATTCTGCAGATGATCAAAGACGGTCGTTAAGGTCTGATGGCTAATAGTGTCCTGCCAGTTCTCCTGCAGGGTTGGAGTTTAAGTGGAAAAAACCCCAAGAACTACTTACGAATTGCTTTGGTTCATGCACGTGTTATCCGTCCCAGGGAAAGCCAGCATCGAAGCAACTAAAGCAGCCGTGGTTTCATTAAAATTCCTAAGAATTAACAAAGGAAAACAGAGAACAGAAAAAAAGTTCAAAGGACTTCCACTACCACTGTGAGGAGGAAAACTGTGTTTGAATGAAACAGGATTTAAGACGTTATATAATTGAGTATTTGTGGAAGCAGCTCTGAAGGACACACAGTACTCGAGGACTTTCACACAGGCTTAAAAGGAGCCCTCATCACCTCAGCTGCTCCAGGGATTTGCTGCCTCTAGATCCAAGCAAGATACTTTTGGACAATCAAGATTCACTGCAATTTTCAGGCACTGCTTGCAGCCCTGTCTCAATCAGCTCTCTCATCTGTGCATCCACTTGGTTTTGACCATTCGAGAAGATGGTCCTTGGACCAGCCCCAGCTCTCCAGCAATGATCCACCAGGAGAAGCAGGGAACATTAGGAACAGAGGACTCAGACAAGCAGCTCTGGCAGCTCTGGCTCATTCCCCCATCTAGCAGGACTGAAGTGGAAAGGCATGAGGAATCCTGGGAAGAACATTTAGAGCAGACTGCTTTAGAGCTGATTTTTATATTTCTGACTTAGAGCAGAGCTGAGAATCACTGGAGAAATAAAGAGGTTTACAACATGAAAACCGAATGATACAAATTATAGTTGTTTTTGGTAACAGGATTCTAAAACACAATGAAATAAATCACTGGTGACATCCTAATCACACTGGAGAAGCAGATGCTCTCCCAATTGCCCGTGTGCCTTGGACCAGCAGGGCCCGGGCAGGAAAGCACATCCTGTGCTGACAGAGAGGAGGGCAATGCTCACAAGATGGACAGAATTTGATCCCAGGGTTGTCATGTTGGAGGCAACTGATGTGGGTACCTCATTTCACATTGGGGGAGGAGTGCATATGGATATGTTAAGAAAATCCCTCTGGCTGTCACAGGGCTGAAGGACTCCAGTGGGAAACACCAAGAACATCCCTCACCCATTCCACAGTTAAATCCAACAGCCAGGCTGTTTTTCTGAAGCTGTCTGGTGTGACCCCAGCCATCCCCTCGGAGATCCCTCAGGAACAGGGTTTCTGTGTGCTGTCTGCACAACACAACTTCACATC
Source organism: Pomatostomus ruficeps (assembly GCA_013400735.1). Classification (NCBI taxonomy): domain Eukaryota; kingdom Metazoa; phylum Chordata; class Aves; order Passeriformes; family Timaliidae; genus Pomatostomus; species Pomatostomus ruficeps. Next base: position 640,003 of record VYZT01032981.1, on the reverse strand, counting down.
CTGTGTGCAGGACACCGGCTGTGCTCCAAAATGATCCTGACGGGGTCATTCAGAGCAGAGGGGAGCCAGCTCCCGAGGGGAGCACTCACCCGAAGAAGTCGGCCTGGTCGGCCGTGCCGTACAGTGAGGGGGACAGCAGCAGCTCAGGGTACTCGGTCTCCTTGGTCCTCAGTGTCCCCAGCCCCATGGCGGCCGTCACGAAGAGCACAGGCAGGATGACCTGGGCGATGAAGCCGCGGACGTCGCGCCGGGTGTGGTGGGACCGCTTGATGAACAGGGCTGAGGTTTTCTTCAGCAGCAGCGGCAAACCCCGCAGGCTCTTGGACCTGATCAGGAGCTGGTCTGGGCACAGAGGACGGCACTTGGTCATGGGTGGTTAGAGCACTCTGGGAGGGTGTTTTGTTTCCTACACTCCCTTACAGACGGCAAATCAAAACCACTAAGGTGGAACAAACACAGGATCAGGAGTGGGACAGCACTCCAGTCATAAGCTTGTGTACCACCAGGTTCTTTTGTTAAATTTTAAATGTGTACATGTAGTGACCTGCAGTGTGAGACCCTGCAAGAGGAACACAGGCTTCCAGATGAAATAAGTTATCTACATCCTACCTGCCCAGCTGCAGCTTGCAGAGGAAACATACTTTTCTTGTAGATTTGCAAGCTGAAATTTTTCATAATTTTAAAAGCAGGTCCTCAGACAAATAAATAACAAAATCAATCCTGAAATAAGAAAACAAGCACGAGCCACTGGACCTCATGCATGGACAGGTTTAGTGGTATACTAAAAGCAGAGCCAAATCCTGTGCCACCTATTCTTGTTTATGAAATATTAACCTATATAATACACCATGAAGTAAATCCTTTTCAGTCTTCTCTTTAAGGGTGAAATAAAACACTTCTCTACATGAGTGACTGTTTACAGCAACATTTACAGTGCAGGTCAGCTTTGAGAAGGACCAAAATAGCTCTGTGCTGTCCCTTGGATGCCTCCCTAATTATAAACTGTGTATTTATAAGTACAAAACAATATTTGTAACCCAAGAAAGCATTGCAGCCAGGTATGTGCTCATTTTTGGGTTGGCCCACCTTTGGCAGGTCCCAGACCCTCAGGGATACTGGTGTAGCCTGGTTCTCTTCTGAATGTGAATTTACCCCTCTGTCTGGTCCCTTGGGCTCCGTCACCAAACTGGCACAGCAAGAAGCAGCAAAAGGACCCAGCTCAGAGCTGTGCTGCTTTTCCAGCAGACTAAGGGATTTCCACGAAGTTTCTTTCCAATAGTTATGGAGAAATAATCCTCCACATCTACTACAGCAATTACTTTCAGAGGTATACATTTGCTCTCTCACCCACACGCTGTATTTGATTAGATTAAACCTGGATCAATTTAAAAGAAGGCAGATGCAAACAAAACCCCTTTGGTAATTTATCCTGTGATTCAGGCTGTTCCAAACCAGGGGATGTAAAGGACTGATGAGTGCTGTATTTCCAGTGATTTATAGGGTTTGTGATTCCTGGCTGGGTGAAATGTGGTTTTCAACAAAGAAAGAAGACAGGGAGCTCAAATCAGTCCATCTGTCAGCGTTTGCATCTGCAGTAAATCTGGAATAAACCCCGGAGGTGACTGAGTACCGTCTCTTTCTGTGAAGGTGTCTGTGCTCAGAGACATTTCGTCACCACCAGTGGGACCACTGACTCCAGGCAGCTGATGGGGCAGGGTGGCATCTTCTTGCTGGTGCTTCACCAGCTCTTTTGTCAGGTTGAGGAACACCTATGGAGCAAGAGAATATGAAGGAAAATTTATCCGAATGACTGCATTTACCAAAACAATTACCAGAATCCGCTCTCCTGCTTCGTAGCTGTAGTTGGTGCAGCACTTATGTGCTATAATCCTCTTTCTACTCCCTTTGTGCTCCACGAGAGAAATTCACTTTTTTTCAGTATAAAATTGTTGTCCAACTCCTTGTCACCCCGTCTCTGTTCTGCTGCAGCAGTGGAAACTCAAACCGGTTTCCCTGGGATATTCACCCTCTAACTCCTGGCAATCCCACTGCCTCCATGCTGGGAGTGTGCAGTTGTGGCACCCGAGCCGCACGTGGGACATGATGTACAACTTACTCCTGCTGCCTCAGGAAAACACCTTCAAAGGAAGCAAGAAATTCTGAGCAGGAAGGTAACAATCTCCCTCCCTCCTATCTGCAAGACAAGGGTCATCACTGCTCATCATTTACTTTTCATTTCTGATGCAATTAAATGTGTTTATTTGACCAGAGGTTTCCCATGGGCAGAAAGGTGCCTGAGTTCCTCTCTCCTTAGTTTCACTCCAGTGCCTCATTTTCTGGGTAAAGCATCAAAAGGCTGTCAGTGAGGTGAGGCAGTGTGCAGTAGGATATGTACAGATTTATAGATACATCACACACTCATTTGTCCCTAAGCGTAAGCCCTCCTTCCCTGCCTGAAACCCTCACAGAGTTCCTAACGTGCCCAGAGAGCAGAGCCACGCAGTGCTGTGAAAATAACCCCCAGGACATTTCAGCAAACCCAGCAGCTCCTGAGCTCATACCTCTTCCACAGTCGTGTTGGAAATCCCGTAGCAACCCAGGTGGAGATCATTCAAGCTGGTGTCCAGGGCTCTGAGAAGGGCCTGGTAGGCCCCTGACACCGTGGACTTGAAGGGGGGAAGCACGTACACGAGCTCTCCACCGATATCCTCCTTGAGATAAGCCTCTGGGAGATAGGACTGGATCAAGGAGGTCACTGCTGAGGTGTCACATTCCTCTATCATGTTCTGAAAAAGGAGGAGAACACTCTGTGGTCACTGAGAAGGTGGCAAGGTCAACCTTCCTCCTGCAGGACACAGCCCAAATCCTGTCCCGGAGCACAACTGCTAAGTGATCTCAGTCCAGCTACCCAGAATGTCAGGGTAAATATCAAAAGCAGATGAAAGTGGGTTTCTGGTGCATGAAAAAGGGACATGTGACACTGTCCCATCTTGGTCCATCCAACACCTCACCAGGTTGGGCTGCAACAACCACTTTGCCATAGCTAGAGGTTTGGAGCACAACAGAGAAAAATTCTGGCCACCAGAGAGCTGAACTTGGCTGCCAGCACAAACTCACTCTTTTTCCCATGAAAAACAGGGCTTGCTCATGGATCTTTTTCCATTTTCTCGGTCTCCAGCACCAGCACTCTGCAAGAGAGGCTGGTCTCTCCTGGTATCTCTGTGCTTGCTGGGCTACCAGAAGCACTGCAATAAATGCTGTCAAGAGCAGAGCTCCCCACTCCTTGCAAGCAGAACACTTTGCCTCAGGCCAGACGCTGTGGATGGGCTCTTTCCACCTGCTTTATTCCCCCGAACTCCAGGGTTCACACATGCACCCAGCCTTGCCTTTCACCTTCAAGGACACCCTGTTCTTTTCCAACAAAGCAGAGCATTGACATTCCTGGTTTCAGAGGGCCACGGATGTCACTCAGCTCCTGCCAATACACCCCTCAACCAGCCTTGATGGCTCCCGTGGAGACAGAGCTGCCAGCAGCTCTAGGACCAGCTCAGACACAAACCTTCTTTTTTGTGAGGGTCAGGTGGTAGCCATCCCCAAAGGTTTCCTTGAGGTAGAAAGGGGAGCCACAACACTTGAGCCCTCCGTGCTCCAGGAAGGCGATTCGGTCGCTCAGAACTTCTGCTTCGTCCAGGTGATGCGTGGAGAGAATGATGGTTCTGCCTGGAAAGCACAGTCACCACAGAATGAACACCTGGTTTTATGGCAGAACTGGATTTTAGAAGGGTTTTGGTTATTTTCTTTTCTTTTTCAAAAACTTCCTCTGTATTTCCCCACACAATGATATCATCAGTATAACTGCAGGGGTTCCAGAGCTTCCCCTTGTTCTGGATCAGTCCATGGCAAGTAAGTCCACACAGTTAAACCAATACAATGAATGTTTATAACAATTTTCTTTTATCACATTCTGGTCAGATCTGTCCTTATCTCAACAGTGAGGCAGGTGAAAGCCTTGCTGAACGAGGGGACACAGAGTATCAGGTGAAAATCAACTGCATTTTTTGGTAATTATTAGTGAAATTGGTTGAAAGGCAACAAGAGAGACAAATTTTACAGTATTGTAAGCTGTGTACTACGGTAAAGTTATTTTCTAAATGACACTGAGTTTACAGAAACCAACCAGGATGCACCCTCCAGACTTTCAAAATCCCAGTCTCCCACAATTTTTTCTCTGTGCCCTCCAAAACCCACAGTTCAAAGCCACTGGCACCATCTTTGCCGAGGTGACATGAACCACCTTTGCCTCTGGGCAACACCTCCTCTCATCACAGTACCTTTCTTATTCTTGGAGATGATTTCCCAAATACTCCTCCGGGAGCAGGGATCCACGCCCGTGGTTGGTTCATCCAGAATCACCACTCTGGATCCCCCCAGGAGAGCAATAGCTATGGACAACTTCCTCTTCATCCCCCCGGACAGGGTGCCAGCCAGCTTGTGACGGTGGCTGTACAGCCCAGTCTCCTTCAAAGTCCTGGAAAACAGAGGGAAAACAACCCCCAAAAGTTATCCTTCAGGCATCTTTTCCAAGCAGGGAATCTGAAAATACCCGAGAAAACTGTAACTGCAAATGAAAAACTGCTCGAGTATGGACTGCTCTGCCGAGTGGTCACAGTGTAGTCACCCTGCAGCTCAGTCATCGGGATTTTAATTTAACACAGTTTTGAGGATGTTTTCGAAGTTTTCATCTGACAAGTCAAGGTTAAAGGCTCAACCCCATCAACTGAGACACCAAGATCCAAACTCCCTGGGATGTTCTGGCTGCCTCATTTCTCCGCAGAACCAATAAAGCCAACATCATCTTTCTGACTGGTTGATTAAATCTCTTTCGGGGGAAAACTGTAAAGCAGCAAGGACTAGACCCTTAGGCCTAAAAATTCATCTCCAAATAATTGCCACAGCAGCTTGTAAACCCCCTGGAGAAGAGATACTGTTTTCTTACAGCCACAGGTATCAATATATTCCTCTAGTCACAGCAAGGCACCATTTGAACCCTAAGCTGGAGCTGCAACAAGTCCTCCAATCCACGATTTTGAGCTTTGCAGGGGCACTGGCAGCACCCCACAACAATTTTGAGAGCCCTCTCTCCCTTCTCCCACCCCTGCTGTTTTTATACCTCTTCACTTCTTGGTAGAGCTCGTGCTTGCTGCAGTGAGGGACTTTGATGTAGCCGTAGAGCAGCAGGTGCTCCTTGGTGGTGAGGTAGTTGAAGAGCACGTTGTGCTGCATGCACACCCCCATGTTCTTCCTGATCACCTCCTGGTCCGTCCTGATGTCCTTGCCGTACACAAAGATGGTGCCCGACGAGGTAGGGAACAACCCAGTCAAAATGGATCTGCAGGGAAAAGAAACAGAAAGGGGAAGTTAGACAAAGGAGAAAGCCATGGGTCATTTTTTTCATGTGGCCCTGTAGCTGTCACCACTTTCCAGGTTTCCTTGTATCACCCTCCCACTCCTTCCAGCCAGACAGCACTGCCCACTGCGTGTCCTGCTGCCCAGCCATGCTCTGGCAGAGCAGAGGCCGATTTACACCCATGGACATCCTCTGCCCCTCTGTGGGATTGCAAGGGCAAGCTCCAAGCTCTCCCTGGCTACTCCTCACCTGCACTTTTATCTTCTTCAGCCTCCCTCTCCCTAGGTCAGACCACTGCAGATCCCACACATCAATACCCAGGAATGCCCTTGACTTCCGAGTTAATTACTGGGAATTCCTATAATGCAGTTACTCTTTATTCTCTGAGCTTTGCCTGCAGCGTCCTGAGAGCCTCATTTTGTAACCACAGCTGAGACTGAAAACCACCTCTTGGTCTGACTAACCACAGCAGAGCATGGAAACCTGATTTTGCTGCCATTATTCGGGAGAAATGGGAGAGGACTTCCAGATGAGGTACCCCACAGTGGGCAGCACTTTCATCTAGTTCAAGCAAATAATCCCCCACCAAGCAGGAGCTGAGTCAAACTCCCTGCTCAGAATAACTAATTGCGCATTACAGCTCATTCCTGGTGCTGTCCTGCAGGGACTAAAGGGAGAAGATGCATCTCAGACCGCCCTCCACCTTCCCAGAGTTCTTCCCTCTCCTGGGACTTTTAACCATCATTAGAAGCAGTAACTCGTGACCTCAGTCAGGATTTGAAGCCTGTGCTAAGTTTCAAGAAGGTTTTATACTTTTCTGCATATCACCTTTGCTACACTTTGCAAACAGAATATGAGGTGAATTGATAATACGCTGAGGTGAAGCACACATCTGTCTTACAGGTTTTGGCTCTTCCGAGGCTTCTATTTATCAGCTTAATGTTGCTTTCAGAGATATGCACATATATATCAGTGGAGAAATCAAGTTCTACAGGTCTGTTTTAGTGCTGCTATCTAACAAGTCAAATAATAATTTATAAACAGCAAGGCTGAAAGGCCAATGCATTAATCCCCTGCCATTCCAGCCCAGCCAGCACGTGAGTCTGTACAGCTGAAGTGTATCTTTATTAAATTTTCTTGCTAATATCACTTCAGCTTTGGTGTGTGCACGAGCTCCTCACGGCTTCCAGAGCAACCTCACCCCAGGCCATGGAACAAAAGCCCTGAACAGTTGCTGTGCTGCTGTGTTGCTGTGTGTATCCCAGGTATCTCAGCAGGTTAAAAAGCACGTTCCTAAGCAGAAAAGGACCTTTAGAACCTAAAGAATTCTAACAGATGAAGGAGCTCCCAAGATTATCCATGAACAAGATGAAACTACATGATTTGGCCTAATGAAGCACCTTCCTCAGTGTCCCACTGCTGCACAGCCCCACTTGCCCTCTCGCTCACCCAACCACACCGCACAGGATAAAAAAGAGCTGCTTTCAAGGATACACACATGGTTGTGGTTTTCCCAGCTCCATTGTGTCCCAGCAGGGAGGTGATGTTCCCTTCATAGAAGTTGAGGCTGAGGTTGTCCACTGCAGCTTTGGATCCGTAAACCTTTGTTATGCCGTGGAGGGAGACTCCCAAGGTGAGGTCGGTGGGCTCTGGTTCCACGTGAGGGTGGGGGGCACCTTTGACACCAAAGAGAAGGGTCAGGGACAGTTACTGAGTGCAGCAGGTGTTGTGCTACTTCTGTCATCTCAGAGAAAAGCCAAATACAGCAAAGGCAGGTGCCTTTCAGCCAGGAATATTGAGAACGTGTCACCGGATCCACATCCTTCTGAGCTCTCTGGGATTTCTCCTTTTACTTCTGCAGCGTCTAATAACTCCTGACAACAGGCATTAATCACTTCTGAAAAGGTCTCATATTTAGGTGTTTCAGAGCACCTAACTTACTTTATACTAAACAAGCACAGAAAATTAGAGGACATACAGCAAAACTACTGAGTTACTTTCAGTCAGGTGGAACCAGCAAGCCTTTCTGTGTGATCTCAGTATTTTAGTGTCTGAACATTTAAAGAGATAAGCAAAGAAGCCCACGTGCCCTTTGCCAAGTGGAAACCTGTATTTGCTTGCCCAAACAGAAGTGTATTTCTACACAGAGAGACAGGCATGGAAGGTAACTGCCAAACTGCATCACACATGAATATGCATGTGAGAATCAGTAGTGACTCTCCACAGCAAATGGGAAGAACAAATGTAATTTAAGAGCCAAATCTCCATTCATGTGAGCACCAGCTTTCAGTTTTTCCCGTGCTTCAGAATAAGGATGAATGGTGTTTTCTACATATGGTGCCCCTTTACAAATTTCGCTTTGTTTACCCAAAATATAAGTTATCATTGCTACCCCATCCAGTATCCACATACATATCTTATTGGGGAGGGTGACTTCTTTCCTCAGCATCAGCTTGGAGAAGAGCAGGCCTCTGTGTTTCTCGTTCCAGAAGGGCAGGTAGCTGTTGTATTCGATCCAGTAGGATGGCAGCAGTGGGAAGTACCAGGGAGCGGCCATGCCGTATCGACCTGTGGGAACAGGGGTCTCCTTCAGGTATTTGCTCCCCAGGAAGTGTCACTGCTGGGGTGCACTCAAAATAGCAAAAATTAACTTCACAGAGATTTCTTGGTGTGCTCATGTACTACCAGGACTTGGTACAGGCTTTTTCTGATTGGCACAATAGGAAGCACTCACTAATTTGTTATTCTGAGTAACTCCATAGCTGCAGGGCAGGAGAACTTTACATTTTCCACTGGGTAGATTTCCCTATGCCAGTGGACTGCTTCATTAGGTGGGGAAGAAAAGCAAAAGACAAATGTACTGGCTCTTGCCCAAGGCAGAAATTACTTTTTGAAACCAAATGATGTAAGTAACACAGCCCGAAATCACTCAGCCGACAAATGCAGGCTAGCATGCTCTGCTCTCACTGTCACCCACCAGACTGCAATCACACCTCCTGTGTCCTTGGCTTCAGCTTCTTCAGGAGATCCACCCACCCATGGGATAGGCTGAGAAACCCTAATTCTCCCTTGCTCTGCTCTCTCTCAGTGCCATTAATAGGCTCAGACATCCACACAGTCGTGCTCCCTTTGGTCTGGGACAGAGCTGTCCTGTGTGTGCACCGCCTGAGCCACGGAATCAGCCAGCTCTGGGTTCACTGTTCTGCAAGAGGGATGCTACAGCACCACCCCCAATGCTCTGCATCCTTACCTGGGAACACATTCCTGATGTACCACCCCAGGATGAAGTAAATGAGGGAGTCTATCAGGATGAGCCAGCACATCCAGCCGAAGGAAGTGTTGTCTCCGATCATTGGGGACTTGTACATGTTGTCCCACTGCAGACCTGCAGAGAGGAATTGGGGAATACCACCAGAATCCATCTCAGCCAGTGAAATGACACCCCCAGGAGAGCTCAAAGCCTAGCTTTGTCTGCACTAAACTCACCTATGCCCTGGGCCTCGTAGCGAGCGATGTACTGACTGGCATAACTGAAGGCAGTTGGAGACAACAGACTCTGGGGATACACAAAATGGAAAGCAAGGAACATATGAATTAGCCTCAAAGAGAAGTCAGGTCAGTCAACCAATCAGGTACCTCACTGGCTTATTCCAATAGCCAGGAAAATGAGTGTTGGGTTTGGTTTTTTTCCCAGCAGTCATGAGGAGCACTGGATCAGGGCTGAGATGGGAAGTGCTAGCTGGTGACAGGCTGCAATGTCTCCTTAGAGCTTTACTTGCTTTTGCTTCCACACCCAGGATGCAACTTCTTCCCTCATGCAGAGCTTTATTTTAGGCCTTTGAACTACAGCAGTACTCAATAATTACCTCATGGAACCATGTGGTTAATTATTTTAGCACTTGCATTAATAGATGCAATTTCCTGAATTTGGTGACTCAAAGAAAACGAGTCTGGCTTCTGGAACCGAACACCTTCTTATTCTACCCCTCGGTAAGAAACAAGGCTTTACCTCTACTCCCATGGGTAGGAATTTGAGACACACAAAGCCAAAGGATGATCTGAGGTGGCAATGAGCAGAGCCAGCCCTGCTACCCAAACCCCTCGCTGCAACAGCCTGGTTTTCCACAGTGGGTGAAAGCAGCCCATTTTCCTTTGCAATTCCAAAGGGAAAACTACTGTGATTCAGCTGGCAGGCAGGAACTCACTAAAATTCCACAGGTAGTGACTTCAGCCACGGGACACAGCTCATTCCAGGTGTCCCTCAAACAGGCCCTGGCCAACCCTCCTGCCATGCCTGTCAACACCCACTGATGGAATTCGGGAAGGCACCAAATTCCCCTACATTTGGGACACGAGCTCCAGTAAGAGCTGGAGTGTGCTGAAGGTGAGTCCCTGCCTCCACACAGTGCCTGGAAATCTGGGGAGGCAGAACTCACCAGGAGGCTCTTCACGGAGAAGCTCAGGTGGTTCTCGATGACGAGCAGCACGATGAAGGGGAAGAAGGTGAGGATGTACACGAGGCTGCCCACCAAGGCCGCGATGTTGGTGTTGTTGAAGAAGACGCTGATGAAGTAGCTCATGGCGATGATGGACAGGCTGTAGTCCATCAGGTACAGGAAGAGGAGCCCTGTGTCTGTTTTGGGAAGGATCTCACCCACTTTGAGAACAACAATGAGGAAGGTGACGGTGATCAGGAGGAAGATGGCGCACTCGATGAACCAGGCAATGAAATGGCTGCTGGCATTCACACCCATCATCTTCATGTACTGCAGAGAGGAGGGTGAGAAAAACCATCACAGGTGGCACTTGAGAGAAATGAGGAGATCTTTCTGCTGATATTGAATGATTTCATTTTCCACTTTCTGGACAGAGCCTGCAACCAGACCATGCTCTTTTTATCCAGGGACAAACACACACTCCCGTTTCAGGAATGCCCTGAAAGGTTTGCAAAGCAGTCTGTTGGAAAAGAACAGCACAGACAGGAACTGCAAGGATCAACTGTCACAGCCCACAAGCTCCAAAGCAGCTTCTGGCCTCAAAATTGTAACTTTTTAGTGCATTTTGGTCATTCCTTTAAATAATGATAATTGATCCACTGGCTTAAGCTTAAAAGCTCTCAAACATCTTTGAAACCAGACCTTTCTCACACAACCCCAAGACAACAAGTAATAGCTAAATCACCACGGTTACAAGGAAGAAATATTAATTTATATTAGCTGATGCTTAATTCCCCACACATGCATAAAACTGTAAATTTGTATTGATAAATCCAGAACAAACTACAGGTGCTGGTGTCTTCCTGTGGATTATTACTCAGCTAAAGAGATTAGTGATGCCCTGCTCCTTGGAGACAGGGGAAATGGTTGCCTAAGTCAGAGTAAGGGGCTGCCAGGGAGCACCCACTGGGGTTCACTCATTTTCCACCTCACCACAGCTCAGAGTGTCCTTTCTTGAAAACATTCTTGGTGAATCAGTATTTGTTTCCATGGTGTTGGATAAAAAACAAATCTGCTCAAAGCTTTTGTTGCTTGCCGAAGCTTAGCTTGACAAAAGTTCTTCGCTGTTCATCTCTGTTGACAGTGATCATGCTGAAACCCCGAGTTAATTTAATAAATTCCCAATGTCTCAATGTCATTTCTTTTCCAGCCTGAATGAAGAACTTCATTTCAGAGGAGCTGATGTAATATGTAGCACCTTCTGAAATATTAAGTATAATAACTTCAAGGATAGGAAATAAGTCACTTTTCATGTCTTTGTCCCCAGTAGGTATGACTCAAAGTCAATTTTTAGAGAGCTTTAAATCTTTAGAAACCCTGTAATTTTGCGAGGTGCCCCTGTTTCCTGTGTTCAGAACTGCAAAGCAATATTCCCTCCACTTGAAGGGCAAACACCCTGCATTTCCAGGGCTTTGAGCTTGGTTGCAACATCAGAATTCACACACTGCAGGTCAAACAATAGCTATCTGGAATATTTTCCTTAATGCTTGTTTTGCTCCATTTAATATTGAACATCAGACACACTAGCCACTAATAAGGAAAATCTGTTTATAATTCTGCATGCCCCAGAAAGTTTCCCCGTACCTCATAAAGCCTCAGATCTTTCTCCTGGACAAGTGTTTTAACGAAATCAGCTATAAACAGCACCCAGGCAGCCATCAGAGCAAATGGGAGAGAGTAGGTCACGCTGGTTAAGAACCTGTAAAAGGCAAAGGCAGGCTTTAGCTGAATACAAAATGTCCTGGGGATTAAGGCTTTACACATGAATATATTTTCCAGAACAATACTCTGGAACAGGGAAAGACACGCTTATATTTCAAAACGTGGAGTAAAATTAATAATTACCCAAAAAAGACTCCTTTTGCCACTGCACTGGATTTTCTATTCATGAAACTCCTGACTGCTCGGAATCTGTTTTACTTTTTTTAAGTTGCAGAGGGATTTCCTTGCTCAGCAGCACCACTGGCAGGAGCAGGAAGCGCCACGGGCAGTGGCATCTCCTGGCTCTGTGATGGGCTGGGTTCCATTTGGAAACGTGACAGCAGCCAGCCATAATTCCCAGGTCTGTTCCCTGACAGAACGGCCAAATCTCATTATCAGGCCATATTTCCTGGTGCTGGAGTCTAGATATGGGTGCTTTCCTACAGCCTGTCTCTCCTACCACCCCCCAGGACAGCCACTGCGGATCCAGGTCACATTTCTCGGCTCCTCACTTTAATTAAAACCTTCTCCCAGTGCCAAATGTGAGAAGAAAAAGAAAAATAACAATGGCCAAAATAAATTTCTCTTTTTGCCATGGAAAGCAAGTTTTTATAGCAGGAGATTCCCTTCATTGCATCTGCAGGGCTTATGCTTTCCTCCTTAATTTCTAAACCTGGCTTAAAACCCATAATCAGTGTCATTCCTGGAAAATATTTAATGTACAGTAACAGTGAGAAATTAGCATTATATTTGTTTTAATTTTTTTTTTTTTACCTGTAAAGCTGAGAATTTCCTATAAACCAGCACTTCTGGAAATGCTTCCATGCAAATGAAGGCTTATTTATAAAGAACCTGGAAAAGGTCTTTCAGGCTCCTAAAAATTCAGCATATCCCAACACCTTTTGTGAATATATATCTAAATATTCACTCCTTTTCTCGACAGGATGATAGCTGCGCAATAACAATCGATAAGCAGGCATTTTGTGATGACTTCTGCTGGATGCAAATCCAAAGCCTTGAGGTGTTTTAATAATTGAGCAAACACGTCCCTCTGAACCCGGGGTGGGGAGGGAAACCCCGAGGCAGCCCAAGAACAAAAAGGAGCGGTCAGCGCTGGAGTAAGGGCTTCCAGCAGCCAGTTAATCACTGTGCAAAACTCTCTCTCAGCAATAACCCAGGAATTTGCTGCAGAACCGGCTCTGGATGCTTCCTGCCGGTGTCCTGGTGGGCACCTCCCATGCTGCTGCCCCGAGGAGGGGTTCCAGGTCCCCAGCTCTCTGAGGTGACAGCTGACACAGGAGGTTCGCGGGTCTGCTGTGGCTCCTAAACGGTATCTTGCAGCTCCCAAATGATCTTTTGGCTCATGGAGGTTTTTCAGTAGGGAAAGCTCCCAGGTCCAGCCTGTCCTTTTGCTCCAAGGGAGTCCCTCAGTCAGCGCACAGTGACCCTCCAACCTTCGAATACTTCTTACTGAACATCCTCCAGTGCTCCCTGATGGAGCTGAAAATCCCTTCCCTCTGTGCTTTCCACTCAGCTTGGCCAGCTCATAAACCTAGAGACCTTTTTTTCCCCCCAAGAAATCCATTTTCTAAGTTCTGCTGCATTGTCTGCATGTGAACAGCTGCAGGAAAAGCCAAGACTCGTATTTAACCCAAGTCCTGCCAACTCTCAATCCCACCATGTGTAGTAAAACAGGGACAGGGAGTTTTAGCTGCTGTGAAACCTACAGTTACCATCACAACCCAGGTATAAAACAATATTAGAGTCAAAAATTCCCTCTTTCATTCAACTCCTTGGGAAAAAACCCCAACCAAACAGAATTAAATTATTTTTATGCTACGTGAGTGTGGTATTAAGGAGGCCAGTGGTAAACTCCACCAGCCAGACAAGATGAGCTGACACAAAGCACGAAGGCAAAAGCCACCCAAACTTACATATCCTTGTTGTAGCAGGGGTAAGGCATGGCCTGGACCTGAACTGCTATTTCCTCTGGTTTCTTGCCAGTCTGCAGCTCAATAATGGCCCTTTCGATGCTGTCCTGGATGTAGATGAAGGCCCGGCTGTAGATCTGGCTCTGGGAGGTGGAATTGTGCGGGCCCACGGTCCAGATGCGCTCCCGGATCCTGTTGGTGGTTTGGGTGATCCTGCTGCTCATTCGGATGGTGTAGTTGAGCACGGGAGGGAGGGACAGGCCCCCGTGAGCTGAGTGTGCAGGGCTTGAGGGCAGCTTGAAAATGATGCCTGGGAAAAGAATGGGAAAAGGCTTTCCTTTGGAGTCGACAGCACGGGAGTAACACACATATAGGAACTCCTCATTTTTACAAGCCCTCCTCACAGAAGGTTTTCTATCCAGAACATTTTCCTTGATTATTCCATATATAAAACATATGATACAATGCAGGATAAACAGAGAAGAAAACTGCTACTTTGGGAAAGGACAAGTATTACCAGGCTTTGAAGTTCCAAGCGAAGCAGAAGTTTCTATCTACCCCTCAATTATGAAGTATAAAACCAAACAGGTCACAGGACTTACGAATAAATCCTGAGGTCCTTCTTTAAATATTAAGTTATATTAATGATACAAATGCAAGTTCCTATTCCCTGCTCCCTCCACTCCTCCCTGCAGTCTGAGCCCACAAGCCAATCCCACAAATGTGAGAAGTGTGACTGGGAAGACCCAGTATAACATTATGGTGCTCGGCTGGAATATCTCCAGTGCTTTACGACCTTCTAATAAATTGAGCTGTCTCATATTTGGACTTTATGACCTTAAAGGTCTTTTCCAACCTGAATGATTCTCTGATCCCTTCCTTAATTAAACCACCTTTTCCTGTGGGAGCCTGAGACAAAGTGGCTGCATGAAGATCACCTTGGGGCAGTGGGATTTTGCTCAAAGTGAGAATTAACCAAGAGAAATCACCAGCTGGCCACAGACAGTGGAGGTATAAGGGGAGAGGAGGTATAAAAAGGAGGTCTCAGTGCTCAGGTCCCACACACAGTGGCTCCAAATCAGCTGCTGTGTGGTTGGAGCTGTGACCACAACAGCTGCTGGTGAAAAGCCAAATATTTTATGCTGCATTCCCACACTCTATCAGGCTAAATTTATTGACAGGGGGATTCAAGACTGTCACATACTTGCAAACAGCTCGTTCTTCAGGAAGAGCTCCTTGGCCACCGCTTCCATTTCCTCCAAGTCCTGCACTGCCCGGATGCGGTTAAAGGAGACGCAGGAGGACACGTTCACAGCCAGGGCAGCCAAAGTGCTCAGCTGATCCACGACGTCGGCGTTGTTCTGCAGCTCCAGCCGGATGTCATCTAGGAAAAAACCCCCAAACAAACCCACCAGCATCACTACACCCAGCAAAAATCCACTCCATCACTCCACTCCTTTAACAGTGACACCAGAAAAGAGGAAGGAAAACAAACCAAAAGCCATCACCCCAAACATGAAGTGTGAAATACATTTCTGCACTCCGCGGTGCAATGAAGGCATCTTGTTGACCCAGTTTTTATGTTAATCGTTTGTAATATGCTCGTGAGCTTGCCTTTGGGAGGATGCCAGCAACGGGATGTGACAGCCATCCCAAATCAGGAGCCCTCACTAACCTGCTGAGGTTTTAGGCTCGCACGTGGTGCTCGCCATTCCTTCCATACCCCCTGGTTCAGGCGGTAATCAGCTGGCCTGTTGGGCTGCCGTGTCTCAGGGGAGGACGCGCTTTATCCCAGCGCATCCCGGCAGAGCTGTGTGTGTGCTGATGTGGGGACTGAACCCGACACTGCAGTTAATAAAGATGCTGCTGTTTGCTGGCAGGTTGCAAAGGTGGCTGCATAATGCAAGGCTACTAATCTGGAACAGCTGCTGCAGGCACCGAGGCTTTACGGGGAGCTAAGGCAGGAGCTGCTGCTCATGAATAACACAGGGGTCATCACCAACTGGATGTAAATGACTGCAACACACCCTGATCACTCCTGGCTGCTGCTGGGCTTCGCTGGCACAGTCCACATTCTTGGGCACACGCCTGGACACTCATTGCAAAGGCAGGGACAGCAGGGCCAGGCAGGCAGGGACTGTGATCCCACGCTGTGCACTCACGGGATGGACCCACCACCGTTAGCTGGTGACTCTCACAGTGCCCAGCAGCAAATGTCTCCCTGAAGGGCCTTGCAAGCCCACCAGAGAACAGCAAACTGCAGCTGAGCACCTCCTGCACTGATGCCTCTGGCTCCATCAGCCTGGGTACGTTTATCTGATCCCTGGCTCTTCTGCTCTGGAGAACTCCTCATCTGAACCTCGCTGCGATGCAAGGGAGCTCTCCACAACATTTCCCAGCAGTCCCAGGTAGCTCATTTGGAGTCATAATTACGGCTAAACAGTGTCCTCCAGTGGCCACACACCGCGGCAGAGCCTCCCATCCCACTGCCCCTTTGCACCCAGGAGAAACATCTCTGCACACCAGCCCTTTGCTCTCTAAGAACCTTTTCCCTGGGAGATTTCTGGATCACAGCTGGGATTGCCTTGCTCTGGAGCCTCCAACACGGGCCAGAGAAGAGCAGGACCAAGGGATGGCTGCAGCTGGGTGACTCTGGAGCTCCCAGACCTGAAGGACAAGGAAGGAAGAGGGCAGCACATATGGACACAACTTACCCAGTTCATTTATCTGACTCAGGAGCTCGGCTGCATCCAAATCCACCATCAGCTTGATGAAAACCTGCACAAAGGGATTCTGCAGGGCGTTCTATCAACAGGCAGAGGAAGAAAAAGCATCAGTTTGACCAGGAGCCTCTTGAGCTCACTCACTGTGTATTTCTAAAACACAACAGAGCAGCTGCCTTCACTGAGCATTTGCACAGCTCCCTTCACACTGTATCAGGATGGGGAAGTGCCAGCAATGAGAATGTCACAGAAAGCTCTCTGAGTCCAAGTTAGTGCCTCTCTGAGTCAAGAAAGGATGCCTGCTGAGCCTCCACCAGACAGTAGAGCCCCATCAAAAACATCATGGATGATTTTAGTTATTCTAGAAGTAAATTTCCCTTGTGTCTGTTTTAAGTCCTGCGAACACAGCCAGTGCACAATGGGTAGGCAACCAAAACTTAACTTGGAGATCAGCACAGGCTTTTGTTTGGCTGAATATTTTATTATTCCACCAATGAGTGCAATCAGCAGAGAATATTTAATTTCACTTTTGCATACTCCACTCTAGATTTTCTCTTGGTGCCATAGAAATGAGAACGAGTTCCAGCCCCTAAAATTAACCGCTAATGCTTCTGGGTTCCAGGGATCTCATTTTTGTAAGAAAAGGAGACAATTTTTACTACAGAGAATGGGGAACAAGTGTGTGCAACATTACAGTCTGCTGCTTTCTGTATCCAAGCAAGGCCAGGCTCCTTAGGAGGGGGAAAAAGAAATTTTATTTACATTCACTGAGGCACAAAACATCTTCTGGCTCTTATGTGCGTACCCAGAACTACATGCTTATTATAGATACTGTTTCATTTTCTGAAAAAGTCATTTCTTGCCTGGTCTTGGCTGGCTGGATCACTCCATCAAGCAGAAAGTTAATTTACAAACTGAAGAGCGTTCCCTGCTCATCTCAGCCCTCCAGCAGGCCCCTGCATGGCCAGGGTCAGGGAGCATATTACAAACAGTTCATTTGAGAAAGAGAATTTGCGGGGAAAGGTGAGTCAGGAGCGTTTCTGTTAAGGGAACAGGCAGGCACGGAAAGGGGAAAGTCCAGCACATCCTGAGAAGGGTCTCCCCAGCTGACCTGAGATGTCCCTGGAACCCCAGTTAACTTCAGTGAACAAATCCAGCTCGCAGCTCCCTCCTGGCAAGGGAGAGAGGGGAGGTAGGAGGTCATACCTTGATCATTGGAACTGTCTGGTTTAACTTGGTCAGTGAGTTCATGATGACAGGAGACTGGTCCAGCCACTCCTGGGACTTCAGGGCTAAATCAGCCATCTGCTCCAGGGTTGCATTCGACTATAAAGGAAGCCCACAGCATACAAGGATTCATTTATTCATTACCTTACAGATTTTAACCAATAAATAAAGCAATAAAACAGCTGAGACTGAATTTGTTTTCCTTAGGATTTTTCCTAGCATCCTCTCACTGTTTTGGCAAAATGCCCCTTAACACACTGAATTTATGCAAGTACTTAAAAATATTACATTTAGAGCATGTGCAGAATATCAGCTTTCTTTCTACCACTGGCCTGCTTGTGAACAAGCACTGGGTACAGCATTTGTCCTGGGAGACACATCTCTCCTACTGGCTGAAAATATGGGGGTGAAATTTCATAAACTGGAGGCCTTAAACAATTGTCCTATAAATATTAGACCCAACAGCAGCTTCTGGAGGGAAGATTCAGTCAAAGACAAAAGCTGACTCATACAGCCAGCAAGGCAAGTGGGAAAAGATCATTTGATTAATACTCCAAAGAGTGAGAAAGCAGCCCTGTGCCTCCCAGAGAAACAAGCCTGTGCTAGATAAATTACAGCCCTTTGGAGTGGGTGTATCCTGATGTCCTGGAACAGAGCCATACCTTTCCCATGATTGCTCGCGTTTCTGGGGTATCTGGTGTAAAAAGGATCTTCCCAAGCACCATTGGTTTTAAAAAAGACCAAATCAAAGCTCCGGTGGGGGTCTTGACCAGGTCCAGGTAAAAGGATAAGCAAAACGGGGCTGCAAGGGGAGAAAAGCAAACAAATTGCACGGAGAACAAGTAGACCAGACAAGAGAAAGCTACCACTGTGTTTTTTCTCCCATCTGCCCAGTTTGTTGCTGTGTCCAGTGAATGACTTCAGGGCCCTCTTCCCTAACTGATCTAATGCATCTTGACAAAAGCAATCCACCCCCAAGATCTCCTGTTGCTGAACTCAAGGCAACAAGAGTCTCGCTGTTCGAGCCAGCATTATCTGCTTGAAGGTTAAATGGAGTTTTGTGAACTCAGAGGAGCTAATAATGTCAGTACAGTCAGAAAAACTACACATCAAGAAAAAGCAGTGACCTGGCGAGCCCCAGGACCAGATCATCAACAAATGGGAGATGGTGCAGTGTCAAGCACTGCTCTGCTGCACAGGCAGCTTCCCTTTGAACGTTTATGGAAATAAACCACCAATAATTAGGGCAGCGCAGATCTTCAGCTACCATAAATAATGAGCACTTACAGCCCTCAGAGACATATGGGGAATAGCTCAGCACCAGATCTGTCTGGAAACAGCAGAGTTCAGCTCTGAAATGTTGGTGCCCCAGGGAAAAGCCAGACTTACTGGAATCCTGAGGAATCCCATATTTCCTCATCAGCTTTTGGACATAGACATCCTCTGCATAAGAACTGTTGCTTACGGGGTCTCCAAAGTCTGGAAGCAAAGACTCAAAAAACAGGGGTGTGATCTCCTGGTTGCAGAGGACTTTTGACATGGATTTAAATGTGCCATGTGTTATCTTGAAGTTGTTTGGTTTAAACAATGCCTGCAGAAAAGACAAAACACAAATAAATCCTGCATGCTGAGAGAAAAAACAGAATGAGAAGGCAAGGACTGGACATTTTGATACTGCTTTCTTATGAGAAGTTTGCCTCTACAAAAATGGGAACTTTCCATGGATATCATGCATTTTTTGGCTAAACTCTGCTATGGCAGAGGTGGCAAATTTATTTCCAGGTGTGAGAGCCAGTGTGGGAAGTGTCTACAATGCGTGCAGAGAAATTCCCTACAACGTGTGCCTGGTGACGCACACACACCTGGGTTACAGCACGGGATTTGTCACCTGGATGTGCACATCACTGTCCCCATCTAGTCCAGGCTGCACGTGGCCCTGCAGTGTGCCCGCAGAATGACGACCAGGAACGATTCCTGTCATCTCTGTTCTCCTGGACTGTGGATCAGAGAGGGATTGGACACCGTGCTGGATGAAGGCAGCGCACCCTGGAGTTACTGCAGCTGTCAGAGCAGTAATGGGTTTGTGCTGAATGTTTCGGGCAGCCTCAAGGCTTTGGGTGTGATCTAATGCACACTAAAGCCACGGCAATTTTTTGCTGCTGACTTTGGTGGGTTTGCCTTTGGTGGGCAGTTCTCCAGCTGTTTTCACCAGCTGATCCTTCCAGTGTTTTGCTGGAAGTCCTCCCTCCTTCAAGACATTCTTGCTCCAAGTGTCCTCCCGCAGCATATGTTCCCCACTCATGAGCGCACGATGGTCCCACTGCTCCAAACCAAAACTCTCCCAGGAAGGCAACACAGAATCACAGCATGGTTTGGGTTGGAAGGGACCTTAAAGCCCATCTCGTTCCAACCCCCTGCCATGGGCAGGGACACCTTCCACAACCTCATCCAAGCTGGCCTTGAACACATCCAGGGATAAGTTTGATAGAGATTCTTCTCAGAACATTGTTGCTTTAAAACAAAATCTATGGTTTAATGCACCTGTGGCTTCTAAAGTAAATTACTGTGGAAACCATTCCAGTGGTATTTTGCCTCAAAAGCACACACAGACTACACACACCTTAGTCAGTGGCATTTTCCTGGACTGCCGGAGCCTTTTCAGGGAATGAATAGCTTGCAGCAATGGATCAATGCCAGATTCAACCTGGTGTCTGAAATATTTCATCTTTGTCAGAAGGCCTAACATCTTGTCCATGGGTTTCTGAAGTTCCTTGGGGAAAAACATCTGCAAGAGGCAGGAAGGAAATCAATTATGATGAGCAGGAATCAGCGTGCACAGGCATGTACACGCCCATATTGTGTTAACTCAAACATGAGCACTGTGGGATTTTCAAAACTCTTAGGAGGCTTTACAGAGTGGGTGTCCCATGGGAAATGAATGGGATTTGTATTCCTAAATCCCCAAGCACTGTTGCAAACCACTCCCCTGAACATTACATAATCTAACAGAGCGTTTCCAAACACCTACAGTTGGGAAATGTATGACAGGTCCTGGCTGGGATATCAGGTGTCAAACACTACGAGTGACTTTTGACCTGAGCCCAAATTCATTAACATCGTCATTTAACAACTTTTTTTGCCCAGGATCATTCCTGTATTTTTAGTTCAGTATTCACTCAATATTCACTTCTCCGTGAATGTTTTCTTAGGTGCTGTTTCTACAGCTGGGGATAAATCTGAATCGTTTAATAAATCTGTAGTTCCAAAAAGATGGGGAAAGGATACATTACAGGACTTTTTCCAGGGCTTTCCTTTTCAAGGAATTAAAAAATTTATCTCAGTGCCTTATTTTTGGGTCAGCTGGGAGTGTTCAAGAGGTTGTGACAGCACATAAAGGATACTAGCAGATAGGGAGGCATTTAGAGCAGGTCCAGTGCCTTTAAATGAGGTTTGCTGCTTTACACCAGCTGGGATTCTCATTTATATCCACGCTGCCACAGCATGGATATGCAATAAAAATTGCTGCATGAGCAAAGCCTGATCTTTGGCTTGTGTAAATCAGTGTAGCTTCTGGCCACTGCAATGATATTTTACGACCTTTCAGCCACTGCGTGCAGCAAAGACTGCAGAAACCACTCTAAAAATCCAGCACTAACCTTGTATAAGAAATTGTAAATGTCCAAGTGTCTCAGCAGGGTGACCCCAAGCACGTAGGTCCTGCGAGTCCTCTCTGGCAGAGGGAGGCTGCAGAACTCCTGCGCCACCACTCGCAGCTGAGGGTCAGCGGGACGGGCACCGCAGGACTCCAGCAGCAGCACCTCAGAGATGAGCTGGGTGTGCACAGAGGGAAAAAAGATTGGTTAGGGGTGCACTGCACGCTCCACCAGACGGGGATTAATCTTGCCTTGCTGTTGTTCTTCTCACAGCGCCATATTTCACCCACCCACAAACCAGGAAATGCCTGCCCATTACTCCTGCTCCCAGGAACAAATCCTAAGGACTGTGTTTTACTACCCAGCATGCACAGGAGTAAAAGCTTTTGTGGCTTTCATTGACTGATGCACGTGAAGTTTGGTAAAGAGCAGGCTCTTTGGGGCCCAGTCCAGACAAATGGCTGGGAAGGGGAAAAGCACCTGGAGCTGTGCAGGAGGCTGAGGAAGGGAAGCTCATCTCTCATTCCAGGAGGGTGTTTTTGGACCCTGAGTGCTCTCACACGTTGTGGTCGCAAAAGTTCTTTTCCACATGGACTGGGACAACTTCTCAGTGACCAGGACCTGACTGAAGACCCTGCTCAGCCCCCATTAGTGTGTCCCAAAGAGTCGTGCCCTGCTCCGGATCACAGCCATCCCTCTCCAGGCAGTGCCCGGCTGCTGACCAGCTCCCGGTGACAGCCAAAGGGACCACATGGCTCCTGGTCTCCAGGGGCTGGGCTGACATCAGCAATGCTCCTACTGCATTCCTGGTGGCTATTCCAGTCCATACCATGCTCTGCTGTCTGTCCCTGTGGGGTCATCTGTGCTGTCACACACCCAGTGAGCTGCTCAGCTGCATTCACTAACAAATTCTATTTTTAATGGTCTGAGCAGTGGAAAGCAGCAAGATCTCCCAACAGGATAACAGCAAACTTACCTGACTGCTGTTTTCTGGGAAAGATGCTTCCAGAAGAGCATCAATGCTGGCTGTGGACATTCCTGTCGCATTTTTGAGGTCCTCTTTGAGCTGGTCTACGTTTTTAAACACATCTCTCAACTTTTCTGTAATGAACAGTCAAAGAACAATTGATGTAACATCTTTCTCCAGACACACAGCAAATCTCAAGCACACAGAGAAGACTTTATGTGAGGTATGATAAGAACAAAAATCCAACAAAACTTTGGAAAATACAGTCGTTATTTCCTAGGTTTTACAGTCTGGTTTGTGGGCTGAAGTTACCACGTCTCAGGATAGCAAAATTTGCTCAGATGGAGAGACTTGGTGCTTTCTTTGTAAAGAAAACAATGGGTGGTCTTGATCAGGCTCTAGAAGTACCCCAGGTAAAGGATCCCAAGGACACGGGGTATGGTTGTTTCATTAATACCACTTCCTCCTGGCAATTCTTGGGATTTCCAGCAGAAAGTGGGGTACCAGTGCTGATGTTTACCAACATTGTAAAGAAAATACAGAAGAGTACCTTGCTTGCTCGAGTCTGTTAAACCTTCAGTGATGTTCAACATGGAATTCAAAGCAGCCATATACTGAGGAATCTCTTGAAAGAAAGCAATTTCTGGTACATTTTCTTGAAGCCTGAATTGGAAAAACAAAACAACAAACAGAACTGAGAATATAAAGAGAAGGCAAGAAGTCATTTCATAAAGAGAATACTAAAACAGTCTAGCTCAGAGGGAGAGCCTCACCACTTCAGCTGTGCCTGGATGTCTGTGGCATCCCCAATGAGCACATTCTGGAGCTCCTGGGAGATCCTCCTGTGATTCAGGACATTGGTCACAAGTTGGCTGCTCAGCTCAGCAGCCCGGAGGAGCTGCTCCTCAGACTGGCCTCGCTCACAGAGCTCCCCAAAGGGAACCTCAGGGAGGTGGCAGAGCTGCTGGATCGACCTGGAGCTCTCGTAGTCACAAAGCAGGGCTGTCAGATCCCGGAGGCGAGAGATCTTCAAAGGAGGTTTTACAAAAAGGAAGACAAATGCACAAACATCAGTTAGATGACAGAATTATGAAAGGCAGGCTTTAAAGAGTCTAGCTGTCCTCTTCTGTTTCTCCTTAGGAGTAAGATTTTAAAATATATATATATTTAGTTCATTCAAAAGGTCTCCGAAAGAACAGCTTGTGACAATTATTACATGAGCTTCTGGCAGACCTGGCTGGATCTAATAAACCTTGCAAACCTTAACATGTCATTTCCCCTGCCCAGCACACCTAGACAGCAATACTCCATTGGACTTGCCTGTTTACTAATTAATCTTCCCAGAGACCAAATAAATCTACCTTGCACAGCAGGTTTAGCCTTTCAGATACCACCTGGTCATCTACTGCAGCACAGGCAAGAGACTTGGCCAGAAGTCAGAGCTTCCTCACCTGCCAGCCCGTGTAAAATTATAGCCCTTTGCTATTACGGGCTTCCCTCTTGTCTGACATCATTATTTACATTATCAGGCTCTTATGGGAAGAATTATTTTCAGGTTTATGCCTTTAAGTACCTGTCACTCTGAGGCCCATCATATTATTGTTACAGATATATTGCACAGCAACAACATTGCAGACTGCTGTGTTTTTTTAAAAGGACCTCTAAATGCTCTTTCTCATAGGGAGCAATAGACTGAAGTGCATGAGCGCTATTAGTGCAGCCATGAGTGCAGGGCTAAGAAGCATTTTATTCAAATGAGGCATTGCCAAACCCAAAGCTGCTGAGAGAACTCCATGAATCAATACTGGTGCTTAATCTCAGAAGCCATTCTGCTGTTGTGACTTGTGGGGACTTGACTCCAGCCACGCTGGTGTTGGAACAGCTCCTCAGGCACAGCACTAACCCAGTTAGTCACGCTTCCACCTGCCAATTAGGAATGCACAATTCCACGGATCTTCAGCAGGGCAGAGGTATCTAATCCCCAGCCGTGCCCTTGAGAACTCCTCACTGCCTCCTCCTGAGCTGAGGCACCCCAGAATGATCTCAGCTCTGCAAGGTGCTTCAGTAATTCTCAATGTATGGAAATCCAAAACTACTGGTGCACTGGGGAATATGCTGCCACTGGCCATCTCTGCAGTGCTCATCCCTTTGGGATGGCTGGTGGACAACAGAGCCATCCTATCCAGCACATAGGAGGACAGGAATGCCTCTACCTTCCCTGAAAAACCTGTGTACACTCAGTAGGGACAGATAAAAGAACAAGTTCCTCAACCCAGTTTACAGGTGACCTTCAAATACAGGCAGCAGGCAGAACACAGAGTTTCAGCCCTAGTTTTTATCAGCTGTTCTTTTAAGAAAACTTTTTTCCACATGCTGTTTTTCAAAACCACCATTGCACATTCATGTATCACTGCGGGATGTCCTTCAAGTCAGCATTTTAAGCAGACTCACTTTTAGCTTCAGGAGCTCTGGTATGGATGAATGTTTCTCAGAGGTATTATTTTGCATAAAAGAGTTCTTTTTCAGATGAGTTTGCTTCAAAAGCAGTGTGATGTTTTCTGCGCAGGGGAAAAAAACCAATAGTTACTCCAGACAAAAATGCCAGGAACTTCACAGATGGGAATATCAGCACTTTTATTCTGAGGCCAAGCAAGCATTGCTACTTTCCACCAAACTCCCATGGCTGAGGACCTCTGAAATCACAGAGCCAGGCCGAGGTTGTAATCTGGATTATAAAGGGTCCAGTTAAGGTAGGGGCTCTGTTCCTAGTGAAATCCACCCCATCCTGGCAACAGGTGCACAGGTAAAACCTCTCAGCTGTTACAGTAAGCACAAACGATGAATATCGATGTGAAATGCCATGTAAACTCTCAGAAATAACTGCTGTCATCTTCCAGCTACGTAAAGCTGTGAAGGGAAATAGGTTTCTATTTGTAAGATTGCTTTGTCTGAGTGTCAGCAACCTGTCACCGCACAGAGAAGAGGAGATGTGCCTTCTGGAGAGACTGGGATGGGAACAATGTGACATAACTCAAACAAATCCCGAGCCTGGCTTCCCCAGGTCTCACAGCTCCAGTTAATTGCCAGCAGTAGCACCACTCCTTCCCACCATTAGACAAAACACAGGCAGGACACATTCCAGCTGAGGCCCCTCAGCATTAATGAATTCATGATCACCTGTCAGTTCCCCGTCTTCAGCTTCCGTGGCATTTATTAAACACATCAGGTAAGGGCTATAGCTGTTATTCGCTGTCACCTGCAAGATGGTGTTTTCAAATTCCAAAAACAGAAATCTGAAAAATAAGATAGGAATTTAAATCAGCTCCTCTTTCAGAAACGAGGTGTTTTAGCGGGCAACCTGTCAGCTGCGGATGCTGTTTCTTGGCAGAATAAATAAGAATTCCAGATGAAAGCCACCTCTCCTAAGTGGGTACCCTCCCAGTTTTATTCCATCAGTTCTTGTTGCTGTTATCTCCCAAAGCTGTCATTCACTCTCAAAGTAAGAAAACACACTTGAAAGGCTCACACCTATGTGATGGATGCCTTACACAGATGGAAAGGCACACCTAGGGGAGACTGAGGATCAAAAATTAGAGAGTCATCCCACAAAGGAAGAGCCTAGCACTGGTGCTAAGACTCCTTCAGGACTTTGTTCCGCTGTGAATTGATATGTGCCAACACACAACATTTTTTGGAAGTCTGACTTTTAGCTATATGTTCAGCTCAAGGAGAAGTTTTCTCTTTGTCAATTTAACCCACATTATACCTCGTGTCCTAAATTACAGTGATTGCAGGCTTAGGTTGTTCCACTGGAAGAAAATCCCATACTTCTCACGCTGGAATGAGAAGGGTGGTCACAACCCTTCCATGGAATTACAGTACCCAAACCCCAAACTCACCGTGTGATCAAGCTGGCTGGGGACAGAGTGTGGTCACTCTGAGTCCAAGGCAGGGTCTTGTTGTAAAGGGTTTCTGCCACAATAATGAAGTGATGAGCAATGATATCAATCACACTGTCAAAACTGGTTTGGTTGGAGTGAAAAGCTGAGCTGGAACTTGTATTGAATTCGTTTAGCAGGCCAGAGATGTTCAGCCCCTTGAGAATGTAGAGGGTGGCTTCTGTGATTTCTAGAGCTGACAGATCACTGGCAGAGCCGCTTGCCACTGCTTCCAACAGCCTTGCAAGGGAAGCTCCTTCAGCTGGATTCTTTTTGGTGCTGAGGAAGCTGTCAAACACATCCCAGAGACTTGTGTCATAACTCCCTTTGGTGAGGTTGAAGGTGCCGTGGAGCCTCTGCAGCAGGTTGTGGAGCTCATCCTGTGCCACACTGGAGAGCGTGGTCAGGTCACTCCAGCCTGTAGCACTGCCAGAGAAATTCAGGGAGCTCAGCACTGTTTCGTTCAGCAGGGCAGGAAGGAGCACGTTCAAAAGCTGGGACGGGAGCACATCACCCACATCCTGGCCTGGGATGGGGCAGGAGGTGTCACCCTGCACCAGCCCCTCCGTGGCTGCACTCAGAGCTCTCGCCTTCTCCTGCAGCCAGGAGGTGCCCAGCTCGGAGACAAGGTTTAACTGGGAAAGGAAACTCAGGGAAAAACGCAGAGATCGGGTGAGGCACGACAGCTCCTCAGAAAAGCGCTGCCTGCTGTTCCTGTAGGCAGCAGCAAACTCTGGGGACAGAGTCAGGTTGGTTATGGCCAGCTGGAACAGCCTGGCAAAGCTGGCACTGCTGCCCGTCCCACCCTCCACACCCACGGAATCCAAGAGGGGCCTGCAGGGGCTCCTGGCTGAGGAATCCCTTAGAGTGGCATTTTCAAACAGCACCTCAAGGGCTATGTGCAGCACATCTTCCAAGGAGCAGTTCTGGAGTGTCCTGTAGCCACTGCTGCTGTTCTCAAGGAAAGGACCCAAGGATACTCGCAAGAATTCCCAAATTTTGGCCTGTAGTGAGGTATTGTGCTGTGAGGGAGACTGGCTGAACTCCTGCAGCAGTAGATGTGAGAAATTATAGACAATGTCCATTTTTTCCTCAAATGTTTTGTTTAAGTTGGTGTCATGAAGAACTTCCATTCCTGCTTTCCACACTTCCATCAGTCTCTGGGTATAGTTACTGTAAGAATCAAGTAACACGCTGACAGTTTCAAGCTCACTGATGTTATACCTTTCCAGCAAACCTTCCAAAGTTAAGATACTCCTTTGCATGGCCTGCAAGTACATGGAGATGTCAGTTCCCCTGGAGTCGTCATCATCATACAGCTCAAAGATGGAGGATGCAAAGTTTAGCAGCTGCTGCAGTTCCTTACTGAAAGGAAGACTAGAGTCATTTTCCATGGTATTAAACAGATTTTGCAGCATGTCCAGAAGTGACTGGGCAGTGAGACTGTCTGTGCTATTCCAGTTCAAGGACTGGAGACCTTCAGCAATATGCCAGAAAGCACCAAGTTCATTTTCCTGCATTCCAGGAGGGACACTCTGGAGTTCCCGCACTACCTTAGATAAAGAAGAGATCAGCAGATAATGATCACTGCTATTCAACTTTGCCATGGCAGCAAGGAGATGCTCAAGGGACAAGAGGTGTTCTGCAAAATTTTCAGAAGTTCCGGGGGTCAACAAGAAGTCAGAAAATAATGATGACACTTTTTCATTTGTGCTGAGATAATTTTCAATGTCTTCAAGCGAGATTGCATCGAGTGCAATCATTTTGATAACCTCCCATGCATTCTCTGTATTAAAATGAGTCCTGTTTAAAATTATCTCATTCCAAATCACTGCAGCCATAGTCAGAACATCTTGATTTTCTTTTCCATAGGGATTTGAGTAGAACCATCCTTCACCACCCCCTTCATACAGAGGAAGTATTTCTTGAAATATTCTTTCCAAGTCCAGTGTGCTGTCTGGGGCAGAAGCTGAACTGAAAAAGAGTTTTAATGAACTATGCAAATCACTTAGATCTGAGGATTTAACTCCTTCAGTAGAATTATGAAAGATCCGATGCACCAATTCTTTTCCAGAAGCTACCCCAAAATCCACAAGGATTAGAGCTTTCTTCATAATCTGCAGGAGTTCCATGTATTCCCCCAGTTCTGTGAGGCTCCATTTGGAGGTCAGCAGGCTGCCAGTGGCGTGCCACAGCCGGGAGAAGTGTCCCCACTCGGCCTGGCTGGAAGCAGCTCTGCCCACCTGCAACAGCTGCTCGTAGAGATCGCTGTTCCTCGTGGAACCAGGTGGTGACAGATGGGAAACCACAGGCAGCCCATCCCAGCCTGCTGAGCTGCCAGAGAAATTCAGGGAGCTCAGCACTGTTTCGTTCAGCAGGGCAGGAAGGAGCACGTTCAAAAGCTGGGACGGGAGCACATCACCCACATCCTGGCCTGGGATGGGGCAGGAGGTGTCACCCTGCACCAGCCCCTCCGTGGCTGCGCTCAGAGCTCTCGCCTTCTCCTGCAGCCAGGAGGTGCCCAGCTCGGAGACAAGGTTTAACTGGGAAAGGAAACTCAGGGAAAAACGCAGAGATCGGGTGAGGCACGACAGCTCCTCAGAAAAGCGCTGCCTGCTGTTCCTGTAGGCAGCAGCAAACTCTGGGGACAGAGTCAGGTTGGTTATGGCCAGCTGGAACAGCCTGGCAAAGCTGGCACTGCTGCCCGTCCCACCCTCCACACCCACGGAATCCAAGAGGGGCCTGCAGGGGCTCCTGGCTGAGGAATCCCTTAGAGTGGCATTTTCAAACAGCACCTCAAGGGCTACGTGCAGCACATCTTCCAAGGAGCAGTTCTGCAGTGTCCTGTAGCCACTGCTGCTGTTCTCAAGGAAAGGACTCAAGGCTAAATGCAGGAACTCCCAAATTTTTGCCTGTAGTGAAGTATTGTGCTGTGAGGGAGACTGGCTGAACTCCTGCAGCAGCAGATGTGAGAAATTATAGATGGGGTTAATTATGTCTTCACTGGAGCCTTCACTGGCGCTTGCATAATGAAGGATTTTCATTCCTGTTCTCAGAAGTTCAGACAAGCTCTCGAAGGTTTTATTGTCAAAGTTAAAGAAAAGATCTACAGATTTTAATTTACTGACATTATAATTCAGCTGTAAGTCTTTTAATATGTACAACGTCTTTTGGATGGCTTGAGTGACTTGTGAGATATTGGCTACTCCAGAGCTGTCCCCAAACTCTTTAAACACGGCCGTTATAAATTCTGACAGCTGATCCAATTCTTCACTGAGGACACCACTTGAATTGTTATTCAGCTTCTGCAAATGGCTGTTTAATACCTCCAAAAACTGCCCATAGGCCACGATGGCCGTGGTATTCCACTTCATGGACCTCAGCTTCTCCCCAGTGCGCCAGTAGACGTTCAACTCGTCCCACCAGGCCTCGCCCATGGACTTCTCCACTGCCCTCATCAGCTCAAACACAGGCAGCAGGAGGTACTGATAACCTACACTTGTGCCTGTCATCCTAAAAAACATCTTCTGGAGAGCTAGGAGCTGCTCTGGGAAGTTCCTGGAGGACTCAAGCTCAAGCAGATCATCAGAAAACACAGGTGGGATTTCTTGCATTCCACTCAAACGCTCTCTGAGACCTTCCAGAAGTGATGGCATGCTTGTGGAGAGCAATGTTTTGAGAGCATCCTTATTTTGCAATGTATTAAAATTAGAATTATTTAGCAGAGCTGGACTCCAAAGTGTTGTAGCTAATTTTAAAGCCCTCTGAATTTCTTTCCACTGGGTCATTGTGTTGAAAATGGAAGTCCCATTAAAGTCACTCTGTAATTGCGGTGATGTGAAGTTATAGATTTCATCAATTATTTCCTTATTATATGGTTCCTTTAATTTATAATCATGATGTGGATTCATTCCCAGTTCAAGAAATGCATACAATTTCTGTAATGTTTCATTCTTCAAATTTCTGAATAGATTTAAGCTTTTTAATTCACTTCTATTCATTTTTTCCTCAAAGCCTTTTAAACGATGTAGATGCTTTTGTACGTCTTCTAAATCATCTGAATTAATGGACCTCTTGGAGTGCTTTCCACCAATCTCTGGTGACTTTATTTTTCTGGAGGGGAACAAAAAAGTGTTTTAGTGAATATGAAATCAATGCAAGTGGAAATGTAAGGTGATTTAGAGCAAAGATCATAGGTTTGAATTACGCTGTTAGTAATATCCCTTTAGCTAATGTCTTACCTTAGAACTTCCTCCAATTCAGATACTAAAGTGTGATTGTCTTTCCAGTGAACAAAGGAATTACAAATAGATCTGGTCACCCAATTCTTTTCTTTATCTGCAACAAAAATGTAAAGAGTGTATTAGCAAAGATCACGTAATTTTGGAACCTGAGAAGTGCTGTAAGGGCAAATCTATCCCAGATAAAATGCACATATGAAGTTAGGCTCCTACCACGAGCCAAAATATCTTCCTGGCCTTTTGAGGGAAGTGAGGGTGCTGCCTGGCATCCTAGAAATGACTTTCCATGCTGAAATCATTCAGGAACAATTCAATGCTCCCGTGATCTGGATGCTAACAGAGGTGTCCTCCTGCTTCAGGAGCACTTTGCTATCCGTACTGCAGGGTGAGGTGGCCAAGTATTTATTATGGTTTCTTTCCCTTAATTTAGGGTTGCTTTTCTACTGCTCACACGTAAGCTCTGTCTGCAGGATCTTTTATGTCTCCCACAGCCATTTACACTCATCTTGTTATCCCTGTGTGTCCAGTCCTCTCACCAGCCCCTTCTCCACGTTTTCCCTACTTGCACACCTGACCTTCCTTCTTAGCCACCTCAACTTTCACAACCTCCATGAAACAAGTGGAGAAGGGACAGCATTACCCAGCTCTCCCTTGTAGCATTTAGTGGCTGTTCCTTTCCCTGGCCTGTTCACAGATCCCCAGGGAGAGGGGGATATGCAGGACTGTCTCTGCAGGAAGGGACGGGGATTTAAAGGAAAGGCTCACCTGGAGTAAACAGCTCATTGTGCAGCCCAGCCCCAGCCCCTGCCTGGATACACCGAGCTGAGTTTGACAGAGTCCACAACCAGAGGCAGATTTTGACATCACCCCCGAAAAACCAAACCAAGGTAAAACATTACTGCTGCCCATTCCCACTGAGGCTGCAAACTCATGTTAATTCATTGTCTACCGACAAACCCAAGCTTTTTTGCTTTTCTGTTTGAAATGAGGCATTTTATTCGCATTTGTAAAAAGCTGCAAGAAGAATCCATTACGCTGAGCCCCGAACAGTGTGCAATCTGTATGGTTACTTATTAGCCTGCAGTTTGCTTCTCCCCAGCACCACAGGTTTTCAGCACAGATACGACTCGATGGAGGAGCCTTACCTTGCTCCAAGCAGTTCAGGGAATGTGGAGAATCTGTAACCCCATTCTGAACACTTTTGAATCTATCATCACTCACAAGAGATGCAGAGGCATTCTGAGCTGCCAGCACAACACTAAAGGAGGGGGGAAAAAAAGAGAAAATAAATTGTGGTTACAGGTTTATGAGAAGACCTAAAACAAATGTTCTAATAGGAAACAGCTGGAGTACAGCCTATCATTCTAAAATGTCTGACAGACAAGACATCGCCCCTGTTTTTAATTATTTGTTTGATCATGCACAAGATACAAACACCAGGGGCTTTGATGGGAAAGCCGGGGTGGTGTATGAGCACAAACACATGCGTGGCACTCATTAGGTGCACTTGATCAGAAAGTTATGTAAAATCTACAGGCCACTTAAATCCTGCCAGCAGGTCTCAGAAAACACCCAGGTGATACACCAGCCACCTGGTTCCCTGCTGCGGGGGAATTTCCTCCTAAAAAACCCAAGAAGCAAGGAGACAATGCTCCAGGGAGAGCAGGGATCCCCAGGGGGAAATCATCCATGGAAGGAAGAAGTGATCACAAATAACTGTTGCCGTTTCCAATTCTCCTTCTTTCCTCTTTTATGCTGTAATAGCCCGGCTGACAGGGAAGCAAGGGATGTTTTTCAGTCTTAGGAAGATACAGGCTGATCAACAGGCATACTGTAGCACAGAGGAACTCATTTAAAGGCCTGCCTGCTCAGGTGGGCAGGTTAGTGAAAACTTCACTGTGATTATTAGTCCCTTTTGCTTCTCCTGGATGAAGAGCATCCCTTCCTTGGAGGCGTGGGGTCACTGAAACGCACCATCTCCCTCCGTCTCACCTGCCTGCAGTTCTGCAGGAGATACACAAAGAACTCGGCTGGGCTGACCTCAGTGGCATGAATAAATACACACTGGTCTGTGGGAACAGGCTGCTCCTGAGAACAGAGCACCGGGGATCTCTGCTCTCCTAATTTAACCTAACATCTCCATGCAGGCTTCGTGGGCTTGGCGCTCATCATCTTCATTCTGCAGATGTGCTTGTGAGAGTCTTAGAGGGGAAGGAACTCAGTTACAAATGACATATTTAGCTGAGCAATGGCAGAGGCAAGGAGGAGGCAGGAACAGGCTTGCCAAAAGTGGATGCATATCACACAGATCAGTAGGCAGCAAACACGGAAACAAGTGTTGTTGCTGCCCTTTTATTTCAGTCTTGCAGGGTTTCTGCAGACTTTGGCTGCGGAGAAAAAGCTCAGCTTATGTGCTTAGCTGAAAAACTGCCTTAAAGCAACAAACACTTGTGCAATCAGTCTGCAAAACAGGTTTTTGTGAGGACTAAAATTTGCTCCTGAACTTTCTATAGGATTCATGACTTGGAAGTTACTGTTTCAGAGTGGTGGTGTTTATCACTTGGTTAATACAGATGCCACAATGAGAAAAAGTTCTTTTCTTCTATACCTTCATATTTATACCACAAAAAAAAAAAAATTCCCTGTGCAGCACTTCCTTAGGAGTTCAGTACTGCCTGAGTAAGAGACATGGCCAGGCTCGCTAAGATGTGCTTTTGTAAGCATCATTAAAAGTCCTATTTGTGCAATCTCTCTGCAATAATTCTTTACTCATGCATTTACAGTGCCAGATGCCAGGCATAAAAGCACTGCACAGTTCTGGTGATGAAATTCTGTGTGCCTCTTCGGCGTGCCTGTGATAACTTTGCCCAGCTCTGCAGCTGTGGAGCAAAGCAGAGCAGCACAGTAAATATTAATTCTCCCTGGGCACTCAAACAGGGCTGGTTCTCAGGCTGGCTTCTGTTTTCTGCCAGTAAGCGCAAACAAATGCAATCATCCTGTGACTGAAACAGCAGCATGAACAAAACATTTCTGAATGAAATTACAATTCTTGCCACACTGCTACTGACTCTTTTAAGGATAAGGACATTACAACTTACACATAGGTCTCCCAGTGCAGCATGGAAAATTACCTTGATAACAAATGCACCGGTTTTTAAGTGCCTTGACAACACACCAGTGATGAAAAGTGAGTCCCTCTGAGTGCAATCAAAGTGGCAAAGCTTCTACAGCTTCTGATATCTTTACCCAACTGCTCATGTATGCAGGATGAAAACAAAAAGCAGTCTGAAGATACTCAGTTTCTTGGTGTCCTCCATGTACTGTAACGACTGGACTATCCAGAGTATTTTATAGCAGGGTCAGTCACACATCCAGAAGATGACTTGGAACAGAGTCCCTTTAATCTTGAGTAATTCAAGATTCCTTGAAGGAGATCAGGGAGAGTTTAGCCCAACTACAGACCAGGAAAGGGATTTCAAGGCTAAGCCCATTTAAGAAATTTACATTGTCCTAGGTGCAAACTGCATCAGATATTTTAGCACAGCTAAACAATGCAGTTAAGCCAGCTCTGCTTCTCATAGAACCATTGAGCAAGTGCCTAACTGGCACTTTCTTCTTCAAGTTAGATGTGTTAAAGCCCATATGGTAGAAAACCAGGCTCCCCCTCTGCCTTCTTGGGATCAGTCTTGAAAGATTAAACCAGCAGTAGATTAGGTAGCCAATTTAAAAAACCAACATTATGGCTCCCCTACAAGTGCTTGAGGTGTTCCAAAGCAACCTGAACTTGGCTCTGTGCTTTTCTGGAAAGAAGCAGCCAGCAGCTTTCTTTATCCAGCCAGGAGGGCTTTTCTTCCACCAAAGGCAGTGGCTGTGACTCACCAGCTTTGCTATCTGCACAAGGGCATGACAGTGCCTCTAAGCAGGCTGGAAGAAAACTCAAGAGTTTTTATCAAGTTCCCATTAAAAGAATGACACAAGAGTCACTGAAAAACAACACACTGCTCCCAGTCCAGACACCTTCAGGGATGCATCAGTGTGGAGCTGCATCCCTCCCCAAACAAATCACGCTTTTAAGGTAACACCCTTCCTTCCAGAGGAGAGGTGATGTCCTGAGAGGCCCATACACAAATCCACCCCCTTTCAGTGCTTCTCCTGCCATTTTCTCTACTTCACCTGCTTGGATTCTGAAGGAATTCAATGATGTCTCGCAGCTGCGTGTTGTCCTGAAACACATCTGGGGCCAGCAGAAGGAGATGCCACAGGGAGGTGTCATTCTGCACTTGGGAGACGAGCGTCAGGAACGAGACCATTTCATTGACAAAGGTCTCCTGGTACTGTGGGTTGTGCTGCACCTGAGCAAATAAAAATGTAAGAAATTGATTAAGAACCAGAAGAAATTATTTAATAACCAGAGGTCTTGCTGCTGGGGGGTCCTTTTATGTTTTTCAGCTGGCACTGCACTTGCATGCAAGTCTGCAAACAATACATTCAAAGGACTGTCATGACAGGCAATAACTGAGAGTGTGACTGTGCTTTACCTTCACACCCCAGGTTGTACAATAAATTCTCTGTTCAGACAAGCCCTACGATTCACAATGTCCTAAAGAGTCCAAAGACTAGGAATACAAGAAAATTAATATCAACCCTCACCTTGGCAAAGAAAAAAAAAAAAAAAAAGAAGGCTTTACTTTTAAAGGATTAATTTGCTTTAATTATATTGCTTTCCCAGAGACAAGTACTGCTTCAATCATGAATTGTTGGATCAGGCACAGGAGTCACTGGATGAAGTTATACAGCTGAGGTAATACACAATTAAATTTATTGCCTTCTCAAGGTTTGAACATTCTTATTTACACCACATCCTCACTATTCTATTGACCTGTCACTGCAGCAGGGCAAACAAAGAGGAGAAGCAAAGCCCAGGCATGGTGAGAACCCTTAGTGGCCACAAGTTGATGGCTGGAGGATCCTTGGCTTTCAAGCCACGTACTCAGCTTGGAGGTCTTTGGGCTAAGCCCAGGCAGAGGAATTAACTCAGCCTCACTGTGCACTGTATGCACTGGGGTACAGAGACGAGCAACTCCTGCCCAGGAGGAGCTGTGCTGTAGCTCCCAAATGCTGCCTGAATTGTGTGCCCGGCCACAGCTCCCAGCTGCGGCCCCCAGGGAAGCTCCCTGGCACTCACCTGGGACAGCTGGCTCCTGAACTCCCGGGCAAACGACTCCAGAAGTGAGGAGTCAGTGAAGCAGAAGGTGTGGTGGATGTTGGCTGCCATGCTCCCTCCCGCGGCACCGGGGTGTGCCAGGTACCGCGACAAGACCTGGCACAGCAGGGCCCTGAGAGTCCCTGCGGTGGAGCGCTGGGGCTGGTTCTGAAACAACAACAGAACATTCAGGGTCGCTGTAAAGCAGCCGTGCATTTGGGGTGGCTGGGGCTGGTTCTGAAACAACAACAGAACATTCAGGGTCGCTGTAAAGCAGCCGTGCATTTGGGGTGGCTGGGGCTGGTTCTGAAACAACAACAGAACATTCAGGGTAGATGTAAAGCAGCCGTGCATTTGGGGTGGCTGGGGCTGGTTCTGAAACAACAACAGAACATTCAGGGTAGATGTAAAGCAGCAGGGTATTTGGGGTGGTTGGGGCTGCTTCTGAAACAACAACAGAACATTCAGGGTAGCTGTAAGGCAGCAGGGTATTTGGGGTGGTTGGGGCTGGTTCTGAAACAACAACAGAACATCCAGTGTAGCTGTAAAGCAGCAGGGTATTTGGGGTGGTTGGGGCTGCTTCTGAAACAACAACAGAACATTCAGGGTCGCTGTACGGCAGCCATGCATTTGGGGTGGTTTTAAATGCAGTGATGAGGCTTTTTTTAAGGGACAGCGGTGACATCTGAAAAGCAATGTGGTTACAGCACTTACACACACACAGAATTCTAACAGCTGAGCAGTGTCACTAAACCCCCTCAAATTCCTCGTGTATTACAAGGAGAAATGTGTGTACAAGTGTTTGTAGGCCTTGACACCAAAACACAAATAGTGTCCATTACATTGTCCCAAATTTCTGTCACGAAGGAATTGATCCTATAGATGGTCAATACCGACATAACAAACACACAGTGCCTCTGATGCCACTGCAGGACCATCATGGGCAAATAAATCCTTGAATGCCAAGGTCTGTGACATCCTATCTTCAATTTGGTAAGAAAGCAAATATACTGCAAACACCTTAACTCACACAAGTTCTGAACAAAGCATCTCAGGGTACTGTGTGTGACTGTATTTTGTATTTCATGGTATTATGTCCCAAGGTTTGCCTGGTTTCTGCCTAGAGGATAACAAACTTGCCACAAAGCTTAAAAATCCACCCACAATCGCTGTGTTTCCAAAATAAAGCTCATTCACATAACAGGGGAGATTCTAAAGCACTAAAAAGCTGTGTGTTGGTGCTTTGAGCTTCTAATTCTTTAAATATGAGGATTACACTGATGTTCACACTCAGCTATTATGCAAATACAGACTTACCTTCCCAAAATTGAGGATCTTGTTGAACATGTTGATGCTGGAGGTCAAGTTGGATGCTGATGAAATATTCTGAAGGGTTTTTTCTCCATGAGATACCAAATCCCCAAATGCTGCAATAACAGTTTCAAACGCTGTATTTTACTTGTGTCTTTTAAAATCTCTTTGCTACATAAAACCATGACACAGGACCTACAGCTTTGGGTGCACCATCAGTATTAACCTGCTTCCAAAGGTACAGCCAATATATATAATTAAATGATATAATTAATTTCTGGATGACACTGTAACTTGTTACATGGGGCCACAAACTATCATTTTAAAGTTTTTTTTTTTTTAAGTAAAATGTAGAACTAAGTTCCTCCCTGACCATCAGCACGAGTCAATAGTTCCCATAACTGTTCATTGATTTACTTTTCCGCCCCCACGCCTCTGCACTTGGTCCCTTTTGCCTTCTGCCTTTTTCTGTCTGTGCACCAGGGAGGGTGCTGGCAGGAATGCTAATTGCAACAGTGAATGGCTGGAGCAGAACAGGCAAATGCAAATCTGCAATCATTCATTTCGTCGCGAGCTCCCTGCAGAAAGGACTATCCATCATGACTGCTTGCGGATTGTACCAGCCATTACCATCAATAAATAATAATTGTAATGATTTTATGGAAACTTTCAGTCTGAAAGTTCCTCCAGGAAAGAGAATCACATCAGAGGAGAAGATCACCAACAATAAATATCCTCTCTGGCACAGAAGACAACTTATTTGCTGGATAACTGTGGCTAAAACCACATTTGAAAAAAAATCATAAGCTGTTTATGGAGAATTTGTGGGTAGTAGAAGGGCAATATTCCATAAATAGCCAGGTCTCTAATTAATGTCCAATCAATCTGTGATCTTGCATTGCTCCCGTGAAGCACAACCACTTAATCCTGGTTTCTTGGCCAAATTCCAAAGCCTTTTCTCCAGACAGTTACTTGTACTTGTTCCCAAGAATTTACACTAATGTCGTGGCCATGGTCACGTGCCTCTGTGGAACACATAAATCATTCCAGCAGTGCTCTAAGAACTGCAGCTCTGTCCAGAGAGCTTCAAAAGATCAGAACTTCCCAGGGCAGCGAGTAACCTACCCAGTGAAGCATTGCTGCTTTCAGGAACCTCTGCACTCCCTGGTGACGGCTGCCTGTCCTTGGCTGCACTGGATGAGCTCCTGAGCTTGCTGGAGAAAGAAGGAAAAAAGAAAGAAAAAAGGAGACAACTGTAACAACTCCCAGATTTTCTTATAATTAACTTACACTTTACTGCCTTAACTCAGAAGGTGTCTGTGGCTGGATTTCATGGTAGGTGTGATGAAATCTGGGTTATGCAAAAGCCTGGTTCCTTCTGGAGGCCTGGCACGTATCTTGGGGAAGCAAAAGCACAGAACTCCATGGTTATAAAGTGCATGGCCTTACCAAGAAATCCTCCCAGACAACAGGACCTCATTCATCCTTCCCAAACATTTCACTACAGGAGAAAAGGGTGGAAGAAGTCGTTGTTGAGCCTGGATTTTGGGTTTGGTTCCCTTTTATTAAGGGAAATTTCAAGCACCCAAACCTTGCACACCTTGGTGAACGCCTCTAAGGAACAGAATCAAAGGTGAGAACCTTGCCCATTTGCTCTGCTGACCACTGGTTGGACACAGTTTTAGGGCAAGTTATAAAACAGTTTAACAAGAGCTTCAGTGAGTTGCACAATGGGAGGGGAGAAAAACAGCCTGGATTAGCTGAACATTACAAAATAATATATCCAGGTAGTGAAGGGCCACAGCTCAAACACTCTGTCACAAACACATCCTTGGGGATCCTGCACCTGAGACCGAGCTGCACCTATTTATCTGGAGCCTCCCCATTCCCAGGTAACTTTTTCCTGAGGTTTTACATGCTGCTGTATCCTGCTAGGTTTGCTGTTGACACTTAATAGTTGCTGTTTTTCCTTGTAGAACACACCAAGGCTGACACTGACCATACAAGGGTAGGTATGGCCACGTTTCTACAATGATACTTCACACAGACAACTTTGAGCATCAAGAGTGGTCAAGGTGCTTGTTAATGACTCGTGTTCTTGATCTAAAATTTGGCCACATCCTTTGATTTTCATTTGGCAGGAAAAAACACTTATTTCCTGAACAGCTTTTCAGAAACCAAAAACAGAAAGCAAGGAGGATTTGTAGCTATTGAAACCCATGGAAGACCTCCAGCTTTGGCACTCGAAGCTCCCATTTCTTCATTTCAATACCCCAAATCAACTATTGTTTAATGTGCACAGGGAAAAACAATAACACTGAGGAAAGGAGCTGTGAATCCAAGCATTCAGTCTCCATATGGCTTTGCCTTCCTTCCTCTCTTCTGCTGCGTGACCTTGAACTTGATTAGGATTCACCTTGTGCAACTTCAGTCGCCCACATCCTTAATCATCCTTCCCACCCATGGAGAGGTTCTGACCACTGACTTGGCCTGGGAAATGACACTCTGCACTAAGGAGGATCCCAAAGGAGCCACCAACCCCAGGATGCCCCATCCTGCCTGATGTGCTCTCTGCTGGGGCCCATTTTAGCTCTTCAGACTCTCAAGCTCTGGCCAAGGGGCATTTTGAGGCTCTGACCACTGTGGAGCAGCCTCTCCCCTGGAAGCAAAGATGAGCAACCAGGGCCATTGTGAGATGCCCAGAATTTCAGCTCTGCATGAACCAGCCTGGCCTCAGTGTGCCATGTTCCCCAGGGGTGTGTCAGAACTGGGCAGCCAAGATGTAGAAACCACCCTGGCTGGCACGTCCCAAAGCAAATGTACTTGGCTTCAACCGGAACATCAAAAAGCTGAAATGCTCCCGCTGAACATTTCCATTCTAGCAAACTGACGTTCTAACAAAACATGCCCAGCCACCTCCACGCTGCAAATCTATGTCCTTTTGTAGGCAAAAACTGTTTCTCCATTTTCATCTGCTCCCCAACACGTTTGATGGCCTGCAGAGAGGACACCTGTTCTGGCTGGCACCTGGAGGAGCTGCCCAAAGAGCTGTTGCTCCAGAACTAACATCCAAACTTCCAGCCAAAGTATCCCAAACTGATCCCTCTCAGTGGCAGATCAGCATTCTGGGCTGCTCTGGGGGCAAGTCTTACCACTGACCTGACCCACAGTCATGCAAAAAAATGTTCCTTTGCTTTGATCTGGGTGAGCTAAAGAGTTTTTCTCAGGGAGCAAAATTCTCTTCAGCAGAAGATTCAAGCCTGAATTAATGGACACATTCCTGAGAGCTGCCCCTACTGTGATTATTTCTGAAGTGTCCACGTTGCAGCTGATATTATCATTTCTAGGTGTCAGATATCTGTTAGAACAGGTAGATGAGGTATATTTGTGTGGACTAACTTGTATGTACACGCAGGCATGTGTGGATGCTCCCTCCCCCTCAAAACAGGCTTTGTTTTACAGCTCCCAACACCTGGAAATATTCAGATTCCCTTACAGTCTGAGGGATGAGATGTCATTAAGCCTTGGCAGCAGATCTTCCGGTGTGTATGGGGTGCCCTTACACCTGGCATCAGAATCACACAGCACCGTTTGCAGGAACGGGAAGAAGCCTGCGCTGGGAAGGTTCCGGGGTGCGAGATAACCTGCAGAGAGAGAGAGAAGGAAGATGCCATTATAATGACAATGAGGAAATGCACTTTTTGGCCATATGTCTCTGTCAGGATGTGCTATTTTCACTTCCTAAAGGACAGGACAGGTTCTCAGTTTCACTGAGGCTCCTTTCACTGACTCCACCCTGGCAGTATCCCAAATCCCAGAAGCACCTCCTCAAGGCTGACAAAGCCATCATAGGCTATTGAATCACAGAATGGTTTGGCTTGGAAGAAACCTTGAAGGTTGTCCAGTTCCAACGTGCCTGCCACAGGCAGGGACACCTTCCACTAGACCCAGGTACTCAGGGTGCCACTTAATAGGAAGAAGAGCCAAGCTGTTTGTTCACAGGATACCTCTCAGTCCTGAAGCAACTTCAGACTTACCCTCTTCCACTCCAAAATCCAAGAAACAGGCAAGAAATTACAAAAGTCCCCTTAGATTAAGAGGGGGACTTTTGCCAAAATAAAAAAAGGAAAAGGAAAAGGAAAAGGAAAAGGAAAAGGAAAAGGAAAAGGAAAAGGAAAAGGAAAAGGAAAAGGAAAAGGAAAAGGAAAAGGAAAAGGAAAAGGAAAAGGAAAAGGAAAAGGAAAAGGAAAAGGAAAAGGAAAAGGAAAAGGAAAAGGAAAAGGAAAAGGAAAAGGAAAAGGAAAAGGAAAAGGAAAAGGAAAAGGAAAAGGAAAAGGAAAAGGAAAAGGAAAAGGAAAAGGAAAAGGAAAAGGAAAAGGAAAAGGAAAAGGAAAAGGAAAAGGAAAAGGAAAAGGAAAAGGAAAAGGAAAAGGAAAAGGAAAAGGAAAAGGAAAAGGAAAAGGAAAAGGAAAAGGAAAAGGAAAAGGAAAAGGAAAAGGAAAAGGAAAAGGAAAAGGAAAAGGAAAAGGAAAAGGAAAAGGAAAAGGAAAAGGAAAAGGAAAAGGAAAAGGAAAAGGAAAAGGAAAAGGAAAAGGAAAAGGAAAAGGAAAAGGAAAAGGAAAAGGAAAAGGAAAAGGAAAAGGAAAAGGAAAAGGAAAAGGAAAAGGAAAAGGAAAAGGAAAAGGAAAAGGAAAAGGAAAAGGAAAAGGAAAAGGAAAAGGAAAAGGAAAAGGAAAAGGAAAAGGAAAAGGAAAAGGAAAAGGAAAAGGAAAAGGAAAAGGAAAAGGAAAAGGAAAAGGAAAAGGGGCACATGGCCAGAGTAACCTGGAGCACCCATGAGAAGATGTTCTCCAAGAGTTGTTGGATTGGTTTCAATGCAATGCCACAATCTTCATTTCCAAGCCAGGCTGTTCAAACAGGGCTTTGCCTCAGCTTTTACCACAGGAAGGGGCGATGGATCCAGGACCAAAAAACATCCTCTGCCTTTTGTGCAGAGCTGCCCCGGGAAGGCAGAGGAGCAATCCATCACTACTGCCCCCCGTGCGTCCTCCTGGCTCAGAGCAGCTCCAGCCCCATCTGCCTGGTGACCTGGGATGCTGGCAGCCGGTGCTGAGGGATGGGAGCTGTGTCCCTGTCCCCCGTTTCTCCAGACACAGAGTGGACCTGAGCACTGGGACACTCGGATGTTTTATGTGCCACTTGCCCTGTGCTGCTCGCTGCCAGCCCACAGAGTTCACGGCTGCTCTTCCTCTCGGAGACAAACGCTCTCATAAATCTCCAAGCTCTTTTGCTGGATCACAGCAACATATTATTTAAAATAATCATTTGGAAAATTACCTGGCAAAGGACATTGCTATTATTTCTGCTATGGAAAGGAGCCAGGTTTGCTAAAGGCCTGCGGGCAGGCTTCTGGTAATTGATTACCTTGCTCTTTAGTCTTCAGAGATGACCTGTGACTCTCACCCAGGCACAGCTTTCTGTCTCACCCCTCCAACAAGGACATGGTACTACATATGTACAACATTTATTCATTATAGCACTGGTCAACCCCTAGATGTTCCCAGAGAGTTTGGCAGGGGTAGGTGGAGCTCACGGCTGTTGGTCTCCTGGATGGAGACTGGACTTTCCTGAGCTTTCCTCAGCACAGTTGGTCACTGCATTTTTGGGTCAAAACACAAGCTCTCATGGTTTAGCACCATGGGAGTTCCCACTGCTCTGAGCCAGACAGCAGCTGGCACAGAGGCCTCTGAGAGCTGCAGAGGTAAAGGCACCCACAGCGATGGTGGTGAGATTCTCTTGTGCAGCTCAGCGGAGAGCTGGCCTAGAAAAACAAAGGACATGGACACCCTGCCAGAGGAGAAGGCTCCCTGCTGTGGGAAGCTCCCCCAACCCTCCCTGCATCCCTCAAGCCACCTCAGGAGTTAAACCCTCCTTCTCTCCCTCCCTCAGGAGTTACACAGCTGGCTGAACCAGCTCCCGGTAACCACAGAGCACCAAGGGCAGGGAAAGAGCTCCCTTATCCCTACAGGCAGAACTTCTGCTGTTGGGGCCACAGGAGCAAGCATCCACCACTCCAAAGGTGTTGCAGGGTAATTAATCTGCTGCCCACGAGGGAAACTTTAGAGCAGGGCACTTTAATCTGGAAGCATCCATGTGTGAATATCCCCGCTGTGCCGGTGGTGTTTGCCCTTTGGGATCACCAATTACAACCCTGCACAGCGTTCAGTACACACAGGCAGGGTCCTCTCATCTTCCTTCTCATCTCCCACACCCTCATGCCCATGCAGGGCATTGATTTGCACACCAGTCTGGACCTGGGTCCAGACCACACTGGATCTGTGTCCCCACCAAAATGAGGCTTCAAAGACGTAGGAAGCCATGAGGCCTGGGATGGAGGGCATGGCCACAATGATATGTGGGAGCTGGGAGGGAAACAGCTCCACCCTTCACTGCCCTCCACCCTTCACTGCCCTCCACATCTACCAACAACCACCAGGAGCAGGAGCTGAGTTCTTAGCTCTGGAGCAGCTAAAGCTGTGCAACTCCTCAGGAAAAGGCTGAATGGGGAACACAAGGATGGGTCTGGGGAGCACGGGTCTTCTCCAGAGACATGCGAGATGTTTACTGAGGTGATTAAGCAAGAGATCCTGATGAAACCACAGCAGAGGAAGACTCTTCCTTGAGGTACAAGTAGCAATAACAAATTTTAGAATTGGACTCAAAGGTGGCAAATTGCACACTTTGAACTAAGTGGGCAATTAAACAATCAGCTGCTCTATCACAAGTGAGGTGCTCAGCGTCAGAACACAGCGACGGTATCAGCTCTTTCTTTCCTTTTGAAACAGCAACCTCAAATATAAAGAGCCAGGAATTTGTGACCTGAAGTTTGGAAGCATTGCCACTCATGGTGGTGGCACAATGCCTGTGAAGACATCGCTGGCCCACGAGGCTGAGACACTCGGTGAGGCTCTGCCAACGCACAGCAGGTGCTGAGCGGTTTGCTGGCAGCTGGATCCATCCCTGAGTCA
The DNA here is from genome assembly GCA_013400735.1 of Pomatostomus ruficeps. NCBI lineage: Eukaryota > Metazoa > Chordata > Aves > Passeriformes > Timaliidae > Pomatostomus > Pomatostomus ruficeps. Next base: position 596,177 of record VYZT01032981.1, on the reverse strand, counting down.
CTGCAGGAGTGAACCAGTGTCACCCCATGATGCTCTTGGCACAGGAGAGGACTCCTCTGGAAGAGGCCTGGGATCTGACAGCAGTTAGAGAATTAAGGAAGTTTTTCAAGAAAGACCATGACACAGAAAAATCCAAAATGTCTGGGCCAGGTTCCCATGTGGTGTTAGTTAGACTCGTGTTGGTTCTCAGCCCTGCATCCTGCAAAGAAGGAATTTACTGATGCCAAGGTGAGTCACGAGATCAATGCTCTCCCTGCTCCATCCTCCCACCCTCCATCCCCTCACTCGTGGTGAGGAGATGTGACCCCCCAGAGCCACACAGGCTGTCCTGCCCACACAGACAAATTCCCTGCTGGGCCTGTAACCACCGCATGGATGGCCAGAGAGAAGCTGCTTCAGGAGACCTCTGTAACTCCCTGTGCCTGCCTTGGCTGAGGTTTATCCGGCACACCAGTGACCTCTGTGCACAATGAAAGCGCCAGCTACGAAATGTGACAGAAGGAAAGTTGTACCTGCTCTGCAAATTTTAAAGGACAGTCTTTCCGTGGTGATAGTTTCCCAGACTGAAGCATAACACCCCCACCAGAGACTTCTGCAGTATTTCTGCTGTTGGGAATCCCTTAGTGTTCCACGGACAGCTCCTTCTCCCACTCCAACCTATGGCAATGCCATATCCCAGCCCCAGCTTTATGATCCCACATCACACAGTAGAGCAGATGCACAACACATGACAATTTTTTTTTTTTTCGGTTTCCCCACTGCCTTTAGATTTAAACCTCTTCATTTACTAAAACTGCAATTTCCCTTGGAGGGTCCCCCTACAGTGCCTATGGGTCAAGGGGGAGAGCTCACTGCACCCACTGCTGCCACGTGTCTGAGCTGAGGGGTCACCCTTTCATATTTCCGGTCAAATTGGCACATCTGCAACCAAAATCCAAGCCCAGATCTGTACCCTGTTAGTAAAGACTGACTTGGGGTCTGCCAGCAGCAGAATCCCGAGTGCAGAGGCTTTTACTGCACCTTCTCACAGAGAGCTTCGATTTCCTCTCCCCACTGAAAGAAAGGCTCCAAAACTGAGGGAAGGACAGGCATCCCGAAGGGCAGAGGAGGCAGAGAGCTCAGTGCTGTACGGGCTGGTTCTCCCTGTTCAGCACCATCTAACCAGGCCAGCCACATCTCCAAGAGCTGGGAAGAAACGAGGCATGCAGAGCAGCAATAATAAACATAAGATACCAATTAATGCACGCACACCACTGGAAATTCTGGTGTTTCCCTACTTGTTCTCATTCAGAATAAAACAAAGAAAATTATTATCTCCTATTTTTCTGAATGTTATACATTTCAGCACATTTCCCTTCAACACAAGCAAAAGACTTTGTTTTCTTCAGGTAAAGGTGCTTGGTATAATAACAATGAGAAATGTCAGGGTGGCTCTAAATGTCATAGGAGGGAGATGAAAATTACTATTTCACCGAGGTCTGTAAGATCAATTGAAATTGACCCAAAAATGTTTAAACCTAAATGGATCGTGTTTCACGTTGCCACATTGATTTTGCTGCTTCCACTGCACTGAGGTTTCTGGCATCTGCACTACAGCTGAGTCCAGCCATTTGCTGATCCAGCCAGGAATTCAGCAGATCGGAGACACAGCACCACGAACACAGCAGCCCCCAGCTGAGCTCTTCTGGTTTCTACCCACCCCTAATTTAGTGTCATATCACCACCACTCCTCGGGCATGAAAAAATTCTTCTGCCTTCAGAATTCACGCACTCTGCCACTTCATCTGCTCAAAGTCCTTCCAAATTCCTCCCATAGTGCATAAAAAAATCCATACAAACTCAACTCTGCCACTGGTGAATGAGAGGCATTAATGAGCAAATGGCTTCATTAGGAAGTATTGTGTTTAATTGAAAATGCATTCAATCATTGCCAAATCATATGAGGAGACATCATAGCCGGGATTTTTCAGCTAGGGAAAAGATGGCCAAAAAGGAGTTTGATAAGGAAATAAATAAAGTCAGGAATCAGTGATTAAAAGGGTGAGAAAATGCTCACCCCTCACAACACAGGGACAGCAAAACACAGTGAGATCAGGAAGCAACTGCCGAACAGGACCAAAAATACCCTTTCGTAAAAAATATCGAAATGTTGTGGAACTTACGGCCATGGGGGAAAGCAGACATTGATTTCAAAGAATTAGACAAATTCACAAAAATAGATTTGTCAGCGGCTACTAAATATGAGCACTTGGATTAAACCCCTTCAGCTTCTGGCTGAAGAAACCTTAAACCTTTCAGGATTTTTGTAGTGCAGGGAACACTCTGTGCTCTGTGCTCCTACACACTCTCTTGAAATCATCCCTGAGCATTAGGACCTAACCCAGAGCAGCAAAAGACCCCGAAGTGTTTATCAGCTGTCATCCATATTTATCTCAAGAGTCACAAAAACCTCTAGTGAGAATATTTCCTGCTCTGGTGACCTCCTCCAAACTTTCTGTGCCAAATGTCTGGCTGTGTTTGTGTACACACAACATTCTGGCTTCCCTTCTGGTCCTTCTCATTGTCACACAGCATCACTTTAAACTTCATTCCTCTGCTGTTTTCAACAGCCAAAAAGACAAAAGTGCCTGTTTCATGACGGGACAAAGATCCTGCTTCCCTTCAACCACACGCAACTGCCAACTTCCAGCTTTGTTCACATCTATTTATCAGTAACAACTTCAGCTGCCTATTTTTTTTTTTTTGGTAGAAAACTTTATGCTAAAACTAGGGCTTTGAATCTCTCTCAAAAAAACTAAGCCAAATCATCAAATCTATGGGATGAGATTAATTTTTAAGCAGGGTACTTTTTACATGTGAATACCCAGCTGGCCTATGCCTTACCTATTAAAAGAGAATATTTAACTGCCATGGCACTTCCCTTTCATTTCAGTGAATTTTTTTTTTTTATAATATCTAATCTGATCCTCCCCTGGCACAACTTAAAGCTGTTTCTTCTCACATCTTCACTTGAGACATAGCAGAACAGACTGATCCCCACCTCACTACAGTCTCCTTGTCCATCTCCTGTTTTTCGAAATGAAACCTCAGCATGACCCCAGATAACTCCACTCACCCCCACCCCAGACACCGAGTGTGGCTGGGTGAGATTCAAAACCTTGCATTTTTTTAATCTTTACAGCCACAGGATCATTGTTTTCTCATGATGTCCTCAGCTGCCTGCCTAGGACAGTGCAATCAAAGCATCAGACAGCTCACAGCCAGACTCCTCCCTCCCCCGGTGGCCTCCACGGAGGAAACATTTCGTTTCATTGCCTAATTCTTCCCCCAAGCACTTCAGGCTCTGCAACGAGACCAGCCCAGAGCAGACAGCATCTACTTCCACGCTTATTAACACTGGGCAAGCTGGTTTTGCTCGCCCACAGACCTTCCACTTCCACCTCCTTATTTAATAAATTAAATATCAGCACTTGGATGTGATCGCATCGGGTTCACAGACGGATCAGGGAGAACACAAAGAGCATAAAAAGCACAAAGGAGCCGAAGAGCAGCAGGTGCAAAGGGAGGAGAAAGAACCCCCAAACCAAAGACGGGAACAAAGGAGGGGAGGTGGAACCTGGAACCCTTCGGAGAGGTATTGCAAACTCAGGTCAAGGTGGGGAAATGCCAGAGCTGCTCTCTGCACCGCAGGGCAGGGCTGAGGAGGTTGACAGTGCTAGGAGGGGATGCTCCACTGCCTGAAGCCCAAACACACCAGGAGAAGACAGGAAATGCACACAAGCCCTTTTCCTACAGGGCTTTTTTAAAGCCATATTTAATGCAGACAAGGCTAACCCGGTCTTGTAACACAGCCAGCTTGCTCTTGTCTGTGTGAGCAGCGGGGGACTACACAAACAGGACCTAAGGAGAGAGTCAGAACACTTCCCAGCAAGAGGCTGGAACCTGAAAGCCTAAATCCATCTCTAGGCTTTTGAAAAAACACCTGCACAAAAACTCTGTTTACCCAACCAACATCTTTCAATGCTGAGTGCCTCCAGAGCCCAGGTCTACACTCTTTAAACAAAAGTGACCTCCTTTCCAGAAACACAGGCATCAACAATGGCTAATTTCAGCCTAAGCCAAACTGTTCAGCACCTTTGGAAAAATACTTCTGCCCTTTTAGATCCCAGAATATGGATTGAGATGTTTCAGGAAGTCAATTAGAATTAAGTGATCACCCCAAGGTCCTGCTTCAATGGGGAAGGAAAAACACAGTGGTAAATCAGGAGTTCCCAGCTCCGACTCTGAACATCCTTCAGACACACCCCAGAAGGTGGAAGAGTCTGTGGAAAGAAAAGGAAGCATGGAGATGTATGACAAGGGAGGCATTACAAACATCCCAGTGCTCTCTCTAGGCAATTGGTCTGCAAGTTGAGGGGAAGACAAGAACTGTATGGGCTGGGCACTGCTTCTACATGCAGGGAGATCAATGTCTAAATGTGTGGTTAATTAATATAATTAATATAATCCATCCCCCCTTCAGCTCTGTTTTAATGAAACAGAGGGTTCTATAGCACTCTGCTCCCTGGCACAACAGAATGAAACAAAACAAAGGTCACACCAAAGCCAGAGACCTGATGAGGCATTTTGCTGATCACTGCAGGCGAGCACAGACTAAAATCTGATGCGTAGAAAACAGGAAAAAAACTGACAGAAAAGAATGGGGGGGAAATGAAGCAATGTAAAGGAACACAAGGAGTGGGGCTGCCCCACCACAGGGCCTGAAGTCTGACGTGTACTTGTCTGTGTGCAGAATAGGCTGAACCCTGGGGGTGGATTATGACTTGGATAAATACCCATGACTTATCCAAAGGAATGGAGTGGCCTGTGCAGCTGAGCCATCATCCCAACTCCCTGTAATTAGCATGGGAACCTATTAATTTTTCCACATTACTGGGAAAAGAGATGAGTACAGGCCCCTCCAACGATAAGGCAAATTCCTATAAGGTACAGCACATTTTCAGAGTTTTCTCACCTCCAGGTGAGATACCCTCTAAGGCATTGGCGGTCTCTGCTCAGGGGCTCGTGCTGATTTTCCAGCCAGTTCTGGACCTGTTCAAATCCTAGCTACTCATCACAGTAAGCGTGAATGAGATGAAGCTCAGAGAGAGCTCCTATCCTGGGCCCTCCTTCTCCCAGGAGCACTGGAGAGTGAGAGCAGAGTATCTGTTCCTATGTAGAGTTGTGCCACGCAGCTCAGGCTCTAAGCCAGACCTAAACAGCAGTGCTGGTGCTGGCCAGCAGACTACTGACCAATTAGGATGATATTCCCCCAGAATTTTGGCTGCAAAGAGCAGCCTCGTGGAGGACTCTGCTGCTGAGTCTCTGACAAACACCTCTGAGTGAGTGCAGTGCATCCTTGCAGGCATCTCCAAAACGCTGAGGAAATCTGGGTGGAAGTTCTGGGCAGAGGTGAAGGGTAGAAAGCGCTTCACTGGGAAAAGTTCTGGCAACGAATTAGGTGGATTTAAGACCAGACCCAATAGCACAGCTTCATTCCATGAAGAACTGTCTGTGAACGAGGCACGGGTTGCACAGCCCAGCTGTCCCCGGGAGCGCCGGGGGAGCAGAGCCGGGGTCTAAGAGCAGAGTGAGGTTTGTCCCACATCCTCCCCAGAGCCCAGCTGGGCAGGGTTTCTGAGGGAGTGGAGCACTGACCGCACCCGAGAGAGCTCCTGCCGGGAATACTGGTGAGGTCGAACTGGCAGCAGGGGAGAGGAGGCCGGCAGGGAAGGAGGAAAGCGGGCGGGCAGGGTGTGACAGGGTGTGACAGGGCTCGTTAAAGCGAGGAGCGTAATTGGGCTGCTCTGCAGACTGAGTGGGCTGAGCCCCGAGGGACAGATTGTATCTCGTACACAATTCCCATACCTTGCTAAAAGCTGTGCGATGGAAAGGGACTTCTGTCCCTGCTCTAGAAAACAGGAGATAACAGGCACAAAGGTCTGGATGATACCATCAAACCCCGTGGCTTTCACCTGCAGGCTGCCGGTCCAGAGTTTCCTATTCCACACATACACATCCCAATGGCCCCTAACAAAGACAAAGGCTGAAATAAAAAGGCCAAAAGTCACAGCTGCAGTGTGAATAGTAATTTGGACGGGGATTTTGTTTGTAAGACTCTGGGATCATCGCAGAAACTGGGTATGCAGACAGAGAAATCTCTTTTCCATTTCTCCTGACAACAATCTCTGCTGACCTGGAAACACATCATCAAACAGAATCCCTGAATAAAGATGAGAGATGGGGTTTTTTTACCTGTTAGATACAGGAAGCTTTAGTTGTGAAGAAAATTATTTATCAGACTTCAGCACCTTGTTTTCCTCAGTTCTTAGCTCTCCTATGAGCATCTCTTGACTGGTGACATTTATTTGGCATGTCACTTCCCTCTGAAGCTCAGCCTGGCACAAGCTCCCTTTGCATTAAGTGCTACACAATATAACTCAGCACAAGCAACTTGCCACTTGTTCACTCTTGACTGATACTTGCCAGGTAATTTCTCTGCATAATCCTCCATCTACTGAATGTGTATTACCTGCCTTTCAGAAGAAATTACTGTCTCGAATTTGAGCTGTTTTAATTGAAAAAAAAATAGATTTCATGATATTTTTGTAGCCCTGAATACATGAGATAAGCTCACAGACTGGGATTTTCTGTGGGGTTATCTCTAAGGCTCCAAACCTCAGCATCTGAGTAGCTTATTCCATCTCTGTGCCATTGATTCTGTGCTTCCTGACTTTTGTCTACCTGCAATAATCTCTTGGCAGCAGAACTGGAAACAGCTCCTTGTCACTACTTAACGATTCTGTCTTAAGGCAGGCACTGGAACTCAGCATAAGGTGAATTTTATGAATAAAATGAATAAAATCCCCTCCTGTAATAGTTTTCCTAGATGTGTCCACCCCCGCCTGCTTTTCTATCAAAAAGGAAAGTTCCCAAGTGATTTATCTTTTGCTTTTCAAGCAAGAAGTTCGATACATTTTTTCCAGTTGTCAAAAAAAAAAAAAAAGAAAAAAGAAAAAAAGAGTAATTGTCAAGCAAGTGTTCTTATTTAACCAGAACAGCAGCAGAAACTGGCTGTTTGATGCTCTCGTTAACATCCTTCTCTATGCCCTCGGGATTCTTAGATGGTCTCTGAACATCTGGATCACATGAATACACCAAAACCATTATTTTCCAGCAAAACAACCCTCTCTTGCAATAGAGGGCTCCTATCATCCCCTTCTAGGAGAGACAGACGCCTACTCACATACTTACTGAGACTTGTACTAAAATAAAATTAATCTGCAGAAGGAAAGGGAACCCATCCGAAGATCCTGCCCAATCATCCCCTTTCCTGCAAAGCACAACTGATGGAGCTACTTGCAGTTCCTAAGATTATTCCTGCTAATCCATTAAGGCAGAGATGTGATCACCCAGAGCAAAACTGCTCCAAATAAATATAGATTCAAACTAATAACTGTGTCAAATAAAAGAATAAGTATTTCCCCATCCAGATGGCTCTCTTGACATCCAACTTACCTGATTTATTTGGGACAGGAAGTACACCTGATGGGGCAGCGTGGGAGGTCTGCCATTTCCACACTTGGCAAAATCCAGGGTTTTCACAAAGTACAACATGTCCTGTCTTGTCTGCTCCAACTGGTTCAAGGGAATTTGGGAGAACTTGGAATATGTAACATGCCTAAAGAGGTCTTCTGCTGACAGCAGATGGGTTTAGGATTAAAAAATTCTCCCAGCACATCAAGAATGTCCTTTTCCATGCAAGAATTCCTATGGTACTTTCAGGAAGTACTCGTTCTGGCTCTCCATCCCTGCCCACAGAAGGAGGTACAAAACTTCACTGGGATTAAGCTGTGAGCTCTCTGCAGCAAGGGCTACCCTAACTGTGTGTCTGACATTTGTCACAGTGTGGGCCTTTTCACACCTCACAGAGGAACGGAGAGTTTCCAGTCAGAGAATCACACCTGCCACTATCCAGGGTGAACATTCCCAGTGTTCCCAGCAGCAGATCCCTCCTAGCCCCAGCTCGCACATGGGATAGCTATAAACACTGGAACACAGCTGCTCGTCTCCTCTGGTGCCAGACACTGTCTCCTCTCCTCCTGCAGCAGTCTCCCTGCCCCAAACACAAAACCCCAGCCATGCCAGCTCCACGACAGCCCACTGTGGGTCCTCCATGGGGGACACCTCTGCTGTCAACCAGGTGCTGAAAATCTTTAATCCCTTCCAAGCCAAACCATTCTACGACTCCACGATTTGATTCAACTCCAAACTAATACTGTGAAAGGTAAAAAAGTTCCCAACTGCATAAACTCCTTGCTCTGCTTCACTCTATAATGCCACGAACAGGGCTGGGACATGCTTCTGATGGTGCTAAGGACTCACTAATCAGCAAAGTGCTTCGGAGCAGATCCAAGTGCATCCCTGCTCTGAGCTGGGCACTTCCTGACCCAAGGTGCAAGGCTGGCAAGCGAGAACCAGCTTGTGCAAACTCTTCACCCATCTGGCCCCCAGCAGCTCCTGACCCACCCAAAGAGCTGCTGTTTTTATTACGAGGGGCTCACGTGCACCACCAGGTTACCACTCTCCAGTCAAGCCTCAGCAGCCAGACACTTTCATGTGCAACACTTTGCCTGTGCCATGCACAAGGTAAAACCTTTCAGGCTGACGAGTCTCATGTTTGCTACCCCACCTCATAATGAGACTTTCAGCCTCTGCCCTCACTCATTTTACTGAGTAAGCTCTGCCCCAGCTGCCCTCTTCTCCCTCAGTTTATCCTGGAAATTTATATTGCTGTCTACACAGAGTATCTGAATAAATCTCGATGAGACAGTTCTTTAAAGTTGTTTTCTAATTATAAAGCTAATTTGAAAAAAAATTATATGAGCAATAGTGACTTCAGAGGAGCGCACACATTTTATTTACAGCATGATGCATCCCAGGAAATCTCCACTGGAAACTACATGGAGCTGAATTTGTAAAAGTAACAAAACACAAGAAATGAACACATCAGTCACTGAAATGAGAACTAAACCCCACAGACATAAAAACAAACCAGTTACTTACAGTTTTGCTGTGGTTCTGGAGGGAATTTGAGACGGATAATGGCCAAGATTATGAAAACAACCACAGGCCAGGAAATTAAAACAAACGACCATACCTATAAAAGAGCAATGAAAATATATCGGTTACGTTTGTCGCATTGATGTGTCCCAGCGCCTGTCTGGAATGTACAAGCGGTGCCCTAAATGAGTTATAAGGTGCCTTGTAAATCACACCTGTCTTGGTATGCATACAATTAAAATCCATGCATTATCTATTCAGGAAGAAAAACTACCGGAGATTCTAAGAGCAAATAACAAGGCTGAAAGCAGCACACGGTTTCATTTGGGCTGATAATTACGGGGGACAGTGTTTACCCAGCTTGGAGACACTGCTATGTCACGGTAAAGGCACGCTGAGAAGCACCAGCCGAGAGATGAAACAGCTGCAGTGTGAAGGGCTGGTTTCACTTTCAGTGAAATTATGGGTAAATAGGACTTTGATTGAATGATAGCACAAAATGTAAGTGTTTGACAAGCCTACAGTGTTTTTTCCCCAACACTTTCGCTGTTCTTCACAAACAGTTGGGCCTCATGGTAGAGCTGGAAGGGAGGATTTTGCCAGTGATCATTTACAAGAAGTGGAACTCACGCACGGCGAAGGAAGGGGTTTATGGAGTTGTGCCAGCAGCCTACAGAAGGCACATCTGAACACCCAGCACCAAGATAAGATCCCTTGTAAGAGCTTCTGACCCCAGCAGCCCAAATCCCTGGCAGGTTTCCATCTCCAGACTGTAGCAGTCCATACAGATGAGCTGAGATGAATCCCAGAACGATTTTGGTTAAAGAGACCTCAAAGCTGATCCAGTTCCACCCCCTGCCATGGGCAGGGACACCTCCCACTATGCCAGGGCGTTCCAAGCCCTGTCCAACCTGGCCTTGGACACTGCCAGGGATGGGGCAGCCACAGCTGCTCTGGGCAACCTCTGCCAGAGCCTCCCCACCCTCATAGGGAAAGATTTTTTCCTAAAGTGTAATCTAAGATGGAAGAGAAATTATGTAGGATTGACCTGGTGTGTTAAAAAACACATGAACATTTATAGAACTCTTGTCTCTGACGTGAGGGTTGCCCCTCTCAATGGACAAGAATGAATAAAACACAGTCTGCTAATCATCTAATATAGTAAACCAATCCAGAGAGGAGGCCCAAAATCTTAAAATACAAACCCTGGAGTTTTGTGAGCTAGGAAATTGCAGTTATTCAAATAATCCCCTGCTCTTGCACTAGCTGGCTAGCTGGCTCCCATGCTTCCTAGATTAAGAGTTTTCCATCCTTCAGTAGTTAAACTCAAACAACTCTGTGCTACAAAATTGCTGTTCTATCTTCACGCCAATTTTTGTAACTGCAAAGATGTCTTTCTTCAGAAGAATCCCGTTTTTCATCGTTGCGTTGCTATTTTTTTCAGATCAGCACATATTACCCAAAGCTGTTTTTCCAAAGTAATTCCAAGCCCATAACCGTGCTTTCATTTTCTGTAACACTCACTGAAACATAAAGCCAAACAGACAGACAAACAAATCCTGGAGAGCAGTTCAGCCTGAAGATGGTTGTCCTACAGCAACTCCATCCCTGTCGTCCCTGATGAGGTGACGCAGGCTTGAAATTAGGAGCAAATTCATGCCCCAGAATAGGCAAGTGACAGACATCAAACCACATCCCCACACACCCCTTCAGAGGGTGCTCCTGTAATTTCAGCATTCAGCAACATTTCAGCTCTGACAGACAGTACCCTTCCTGCTTTTTACATATACACTGCCAACTTGTAACAAGATCCATCACTGACACTGACATATTTCAGAAATTTTTTTATATCAGATCTTTCCCTATAATCAGTCCCCAAACACGCAGTTCAACTGTGATTAATTCTCATGCAAATGGCATCATTAATGTGTCCTCCTTGCTTAGCACCACACAGGCTAAAGTAAAATTACGGGGTAACAGCACAGAAACTGATATTAGTCAGAAGCTGCCTAAAGGAAGGGCCAGACATCTGTCACATTCCTGGGACGATAAATGAATGCTGATTGTTCCTACTCAGGAAAATTGTTGTCCCTCCCCATTTTGGGATTCAATGGTGTTTATACTCCCCACTTTCCAGCCATCTCTTCCCTCAGTATCTCTGTCCTTTGGTTTAATTGGATTTAATAGTAGCTGGGCACATCAGTTGCAACATCAGAGCATTCCCACTGTCCCAGGCATTTCCAGTGAACAAAAACAAGACAACCACCCTGGCCAAACTGCTTGCAGGTGGAGTGTGTTGACTCGAGTGGAACCACAACCAACCTCAGTCTGGCTCTTGGGGCATTAGGAACTGTGACGTAGGTTGCATAATCCCTTAGTTGATGGGTTATTTCACTGCTAAAAGTTGATTTAATCTCTCAGAGTTTACTCACGATCTCTGGGTGAGTGCACATTTTCTCTCCTCTCTCCTGCCTCTGTTTAAATAATGAAGTGCAACACGTAAGAGGTACCAATATCTCCAGTTCCCTTTGGCACTCAGGCCCAACTTTGCTCCCAGAAAGATCTGAGTTTACCTCCTCACACCCTCTCAGTCTGAGCAAGCTCCCTAATTTGGAGCCAGAGAGGGAAATTAAGGAGGGTTGCAAGGCATGCCTGCCATAAAATAGTCAGCAGTGGCCAGATTTTTATTTTAATTGACATTTCAGTTCTACAGAGTTGGTATTTCAACTCCACAGGAAACCAGAATTAGAGCAAGTCAGACTGTGGTCAGAAGCACAGGCAGGGCTTAGTTGGCATTTACTCTGGGTATACAAGAGCTAAAAGGGACCCCAGCCTTCTGCTTTTAACAAGGCTGTTACAATTTCTCTAGAGAAATTAGAGGTAATTTATTGGAATTCTTCTGCATCTCAGGAAAAGCGTATTCTGCAGCAGCGGAGAACACTTAAAGGTGTACAGCATATCCACAGGAGTCAGAGGCACTCAGCACCTCTCTGAATCAGGCTCCAAAACCAAGAGACAGAGCAGGGAAGGCTGGAACAGACCTTGCAGAAGCACACAGTCATGCAAGGCCTTTCACTTCACCCTCACATCGCACCCTCCATGGACATTTCTCTTTGGTCAGCATTTCCTGTGCCTGCCAAGGCTTCCAATCCACCAAGGCAAGTTTAAACCCCGCCACGTTTGGGTTACTGGAGCACAGGTTATGGTGCGGCTCCCTGAACTGCCCGGGGTTCTGCTGAAAACACCACACACAGCTGTACCAAAACTGGCCTGGGACAAAGAATTACTCTGCCTGGCCGTGCAATGCCTCCCAAAGGAACATTTGCCTCCCTGATGCTGCTGCAGCTCAGATGCCTCTCGGGACATTGCTGGCAATGGTTCATTTTTTAGACAGAATTTGACCTGCAGCACACTGGACTGCTCTGGAAACCTGTCCCACCTGCATCTCTCACAGCTTTTTTTTCTTTGTCCATCCTTTGCAAATGGCTCTGTGCAAGGACAGCCCCCATCACCCCCAAATCCCAGGGGCTCCTCAGAGGCTGCACACCAGCCACAGGGTCTGCTCACACGGCAGCAGGTACAGACCTGCAGCCTTCACTCAGGTGTGCCCACGAGTCTGTGCACGGCTTTGTTTGCACAGACACTGTCCTGAAGGAACAAGAGTGGCATCCATGGTACTCAGTTTGGACTCCTGAGCCCACATGCTTGAGCTCCACCTTCACTCCCATGCCATTCCCTTCCTTCCTTCCACCTCTACCATCACCCTCCCGTTCTCACAGCACAACCTCCCTCCCTGCAGTGCCCCCCTCGCTCCTCAGCTCCCGGCTTTTCCAGGTTCCCCCTCCTGCACTCCTCTGTTCCCGCACTCACCGGCTGCCTCTTGACGCTCAGCCAGTTTTTCCAGAGCAGGATCCGGAGGTGCTGGGAGAGCGCAGCCATCCTGGCCTCACCCAGCTGAAAGTGAGGGGGCTGCGTGTTCCTCCTCTCGCGCTTAGGAGGCAAAAGTGGAGGCTCCAACCCAAAAGGGCATCCAGTGTATGATATCCAGACCTCTGTCTCTTCCCCACAGCATAGCTCTGAAGCAGCTACTCCATCCACTTGTGGCTGCTGTACTCCCAGGAGCTGTGGCTCTTGTCCTCACAGCAATAGCTCCTAGCAAATTCAACAGGTTCTTCCTCTCCGGGCAGGCAGGCAGATGCAGCAGCCTGCCTCCACTTGTGTTAATTACAATATCCAGCCTCTCCTGGATGCTCCCTGTCCAAGCCCTAACCGATAAAGTGGATAGCATTCCAGAAAGATGCTTCTGCTTAAACAAAAGGTGATGCATGCCTCCTCCTCCCCATGATGAAACTCCCTGTCTGCCCACACACCGCTTCTGCTGGAGAGGTGTCATCAACAGCAGAGCTGGGCCACTTGCCAGGCCAGTCTGACTTCCCCGAGTTCACAGGGAATGGCTGGGGAGAAAGCATCCACAGCCACAGCATGCCTCGTCCTGCCACTGCTGATTCGGAATTAGGGGGGTTTTAACACTTCTGAATGTCTCAATTAGACCTACCCATCCAAGTAAATCAAATGAAAGATGTGAAAAATATATATAAAGTCAAAATCGCAGGGACTGATCTAATTGCTCGGCTTCCTGCATCTTCCTTTTCCTCCAGGAAATCAGTCCTGGGGTTCTCACTGACTGACTGCCATGTAACACACCAAATCCCCTGGGAATGGATCAGATTTCACAAGATTTCAGAGCACTACTGTGGCTTGAACACTTATTATCCAACTAATCACTGAATTTTCCAAGCTAGTGGTACCTAAAAAGAACAGCCAGAGATGAGAGTACAGAGGGAAGCAATGGCAGCACAGGGAACTGCTCATTGCACAAAAGGACCAGCACAAATCTGAAATGTGGACTTGTCTGATGGGCTCTGGTCAGCTGGAAGAGCTCTGGTCCTCCTCGGGTGTCTGGTAATACCGAGATCACCCTCAGAGCACCTGGCAAGCAACGGAAGACATCACTGCTCTCAGCATATTCCACAAAAGACATCAAAAAATATTCCTGTACGTGGCATTTCTTTCAGTCACAAACTAACTTCATTTCAAAAATGAAAACCATCTTGAAGGAGTCCTTGCTGAACTCCACCCAGGGGCAGAAGTGGAGGCAGGAGCAGAGGAGTTTTGATCCAAGGGTTGCTGAAAGCACTGAGAGGACGAGGAGAGGAAGAGAGAGAGGTGGTGCTTGGTGAAGAGAAACAGCTTCTCTGGATGGGTGAGGAAGCACTGCAAAGGTGGGAATGGCAACAGACCCAGAGCAGTCCCTGCCCCACATACCTTCAGTCTAAATAGATTGGACATTCCAACAGTGGGAGTGAAGCTGGAGCTAAAATTAACCTAAAAGGCTTCCCTGGTATAGTTTTGATAGCAATGGGAAGAAACCTAAATGTCCAGCCTCCCAGCTCTCCATTCCCTTTTTTTCCTCTACTAAATATCCTTAGGAGGGAGAAGCACCTCATCTGGGTCTGTGAGTTGAGAACAAGCACTGCTCCTCGGGACGCTGTTCCAGTTCAGCTCCACTTAAGAGGCACAGCCGGATTCACTGCGTTTGGTCCAAACACGATTTGCCAACTTCATTCACTTCCTCTCTGGGGCTGAAAAAGGAAATCCAAATATAGATAATTCTGCTCTGAGGGGGTAAGAGAGAAGAAATTTATAATTTCACTATTCACTGCCTTGCCAAGGTCTTCTAAGGCAAGTGTCTGATTGCTTCTTTTTGGTATTCAGTCAAACAACTGTTTCAAAAGAGCACTATGATTTGGATAATAATTTTCCCAAGCAAATGCACATCCTTACTTCCTTTGTGAACTGAGTCAACAAACATTCCCCTTGGGAAGTACCCAAAGGATAATTTGTTCGAGATCACCACTGTAAAATCAGAATAACTCAATGTCAGTTGGCTCTCAGAGCACCTGCATTCAACTCCCCAAACACCACAGCATTCCTGCTCCAGAACACAAGATGAGGACTTTATTAAACCATTATACTCTTCTGCTATTTAATTCCTTTACTTAATTATTCCTGCAGATGGCACAGGAGGCTGTGGACAAAGTGACCAGAGCAGGAACATGTCCCAGTGTGCCAACATGCACATAGCTGGAGGGGGAAAGGAGGGAAAGGCCAAAATCTTCCCTCTCCTAATACCCCTTCAGTTGGTTTATTCCTCTGGTTGAAGAACTAGGGCTGTCCTGGGCTGAAGGGCAAACCCACTGAGGGGTGGTTCAGATCACTGAGAAGAAAAGCAGCATCTGTTCCTGTGCCCATGGAGCCGAGGAAACTCTCAGGGGAGCTCTGAACTGTGATTTTATCCAATGCAAATGATCAGAGCCGGGATTCATCCCCTGTGCTGCAGCAGTGGCTGTGGCTCACATCACCCTGCAGGGGCTGCAGCTTCCAGGGCAGGAAGACTCTCCCCACACAGCCACAAGTCACACACAGACCTTTCCTTGGGATGCTCTTCCAAGTAGAGGAGTTTTCATTCCAGCAGCAATGAATGCACTTGTGCTTCCCAAGTGTACCCAGTTACCTCTCTGAGAAATGAAAACTGAGGCAAGTGACACAAGCCAGAATGAAATCCATGAGTGAATGATCTGCAAGAGTGCTGGGAACCTTCTTGCAGGAGGACGTGTCCTTGCAGGTCCTGACGTGTCAGAGCTGGCAGCTGTGAGCGCCACAAGCAGCAGCAGGGGAGGGATCCATGAGCAGAGAAAGCTGCTGTGGAAGAGCTGCTGCACAGGGTCAGTCAGAGGTGCTGGGGACTCTCTCCAGCCCTAACCATCCTAATCCAGTGGGAGGATGAGAAGAAATCGCCACACTTACCCTTCATATTTCACTGGTTTCCTGGCCAAAGTGACAGGTCCCCAGAGCAGCACCATAAAATGCAGCTCTCTGCTCATGAACACTCCTGGCTTGGCATCGAAACGCAAGGGGAGTTGGAGCACACCTGACAGGGAAGGATATTCACTCCCTTGAAGCCAGCACCAGTCAATATCCCTGAAACTGTTCAAAAAATGTGTGGATGTGGAATTTGGGGACGTAGTTCTGAGGTGCTGCATAGATGTTGGATTTTGAGGTCTTTTCCAACCTCACCAATTCCATTATTCTAACATCACACGCCCTTGCCAGCACCAAGGAAGGTAAAATTTAAAAGTCTGTAACCAATTTAAAGCCCTGGTTCCCTCCCAGGCAGAGCAGCAGTTGCCTGAGGATTTGACAGTATTGGGCAACAAAGTGCACAGCACTGGATGATGCTGCAATGGTGTGAGGCAAACTGAGACACCGCTTGAGAAATGGCAAAAAAAGGCTTTTGTTGAGCAGCCCACAGCATTCCCCAGGAGAGGCTGCACATACTCCCTGGGAGTTGCTCCTGATTCCTTCCAAGGGCATGGCAGGAGCCTGGAAATGCAAATTCCTACACATTTCCTGGGTGCCTAATTTCAGGCACCCAAACAAGACACGGTTTTGAGAGAGATGCTCACTCAGCGTTTTGGAAGAACTTCAGAGCACTCAGAAAAACTAAAATGGGCAGCACTGGTTTTAGTCACTATGAAACTGCAGGTGATATGGCACCACCACGGTGCCACTCTGCCCCCAAACACATTTCCACTATTCATTGGTGATTTTCTCCCCCCTGTTAAAATGCATTTGCCAAGCAGCCCCTCACGGAAGCAGTTTTCCCTCAAGTGGGCTGTCACTGTCATCAATACAAGGGTTACATCACGCAGGGCCTGCTCCAAAGAGTTCACGGAGAACTGAGCTGCTGATTTTTGGCTCAAAGTTCTTGGATATTAATTCCTTATTCCAGCAAGGCAGCCTCATTTCCAGGAACAAGCCCCCAGACCAAGCAGAGTTTTGGGATACTCTGATACCAGAGTAGTAAAGCACAAAAATAAATTTTATTTTAGTCCAAGTCCAAGCTTCCTGCAAATGAATTAGAGGCATGACAGGCTGAAACATTTGGGAAAGGATTTGCAGAAGAGCTTATCCTTGGGGTTTTTCCTGTTTTGTCAACAATGCTCTGCTGGAGCAGATTTAGGAAAGGGCAGGGAAATGCAACTTTTGGTTTTAAAGCGCTGTTCCCAGCCAGTCTTTCATCCTCCTCCTTTGCTCCCAAGGTCACCTTCAGCTCCATCTGGTCTTAGCAAACCTACAGGTTCATGAATCATTTCCCACCCCGCCCAGCACCAAGGGCTGGGTTTGTGGGGCTCCCACATGCACCCCTGCCCTGCCACAGGGCTCCCTGCAGGCTTCACCCTCCCCCTTTTCCAGTGGTCACAAACCCCTGTGATCCCATCGACACAAAACACTGGATCAGGATTAAAAGTTAGTCAGAGGGGACTTGTGGCACAAAATGAGCAGTGAAAGGCTGCTGGTAGACCCTGGCAGGCACCAATAACCCCAGTTCAGTCTATCCCTGGTAGAGCAGAAGGTCACCAGCAGAGCCACCCCTCTATTCCACCTTCCTGCTCATCCAATATGGCCAACAATGTGCAGTTCCTCAGAGCATGCCCTGAAACCGCTCCCCTGGGGTCTGCTGTGCTCACACAGGTATGGGTGGTGCCTGCTTACTTAAAACCCTTTCTCAAAAGCCTTATTCTTGGGGCCAGGGCCTGAATCCCAGTCTACACAAAGCCACAGAATCCCAAGGCTGGAGCAAGTGGGTGATATGGAGTTTCACTAGGATGTCCTTTAACCCTCCCTTCAGATCATTAACAATGTTAAACCCAGATCTGATGCCAACAAGAGATGGCTGCCAGGGTCCAAATCCTGACATTTCTCATTTATCATTCTTTGGGCTTTCAGCTGGTTTCCAATCTGCCAGCAATGCTCCTGTCCCATCACGTGAGCCTGGACAGCTGACAGATGGACTAATTAGGGATCACACTATTTATGGCAAGACTGATAACAAGGTCAAAGCAAGGGCACTGTGAAAAATGGGTTTGACTTTGCAAAGAACAATTGGTATTTCCAAGGCTGGGCACAACTTGTGCTTTCCAAACCAAAGTGTCAGCAAAGCTGCCCAAAAAACCTCCAACAAAAATGCTTCAAAGTTAAGAGGTGTAAGGATAGAATGTAAGGATAAGGAAACAGCAGAGCCAGGATGTGCTTGGGACAGCAGCTGTACCACAGGTGGGCTGTTCTGTATGCAATGGAAACATATTTCCTGAAAGATTAAAATTGTATCTAATGAAACATTAACTATACTTGCACATCACAGGAAGTTAAATCCTCAGTCATGTGGATTTAGTAAAGGTTTTTTGCTACGTTCCATAATGCAGTGGTTTGACCCAATACACATAATCATGCCAAAAACAGCAAAAACCCCTTAATTTTTTATTATATTATGGGATAATAAAACACCTACTTACAGGTTTGCTCAGATTCAGTAACTGAGTTGTGAGCAACGTTTGTTCCCCCATAGCTGGGGTGCATTCACACATGTTCCTTCACACATGGACTTTCTAGAACAAGCACAGGACTCCCAGCCCAGGCACTCACCATATTCTTTCTCTTCTACCTGGTTGCACATTTCCATGGAGTATCTACAGGGCTGATAATTTCTGTGGGGTTTATCCACCAACAGGCTTGGGAGCGATGGGGAAGGGCAGGCAAGCAACCCCACAAGCTCAGTTTCTAGAAGCAAACAGCAATCTGAGAGCGTGGTCGAAGCACATGGAGCCACCACACTGCTGCTGAATGGGTTTCTAGGGTGACTATCCATCACCAAGTCACCTGGGTGTTATTACAGAATCAGCTAATTAAAGCCACACCCTGAGATCTAAACGAGCATAGGGAGTGCTGATGAGTAATGACGAGTTACACAAGGCCTGTCAGCCTCCTGGAGCTGGGAACTTGCTTGCTGCAGAGAAAAATGTGTGTTGTAATAACCCCTCACAAGCACCACGGTGATGGAGGGGCACAGGCAGGAGCATGGAAGGGCTTGCTTACCCACGGAATATTTCTGAAAGCTCCTTCATTCATAGCAAAGGAAAGGTTAAAGATCTCTTTTCCCTCCTCAGGTCACTGGTAAAAGGCAGCTGTCCCAAAAGAGGGTTTGATTTTCTGACTCACACGATGGAAATGGGCAATCTTCACTGACTGGGCAAGGGAGGGTGGCTCTGCAATCAGCCTGGGAGAGAGTGCTCACCCCTCCTTTCCCTGATGACTGGAGCACCACGCACCCTTCCCGGGAGGAACCAGCCTGGTCCTTCAGGAAGTGCAGTGCACAGGAGAAGGGCTCATTACACGGCAAGTCCTGAGTTTATGGCCTGCATTTCAAACCCGTGTGTGCCCGAGCACCAGGCACATGGGCTGGTGCCTGCTGAGCGGGGCGCAGACGTGGGACACGTGCTGGGAGAGGCAGCTCCTTGGGAGGTGCTGTGGGATGTGCTGGAAGATGTGCTGCCGCCCACCTGGGCCTCACCTGCACACCTGAGTTCACAGTTCCCCTGTCCCTGCCACCTGCACGCCCTCACTGCTGCATCCATGACGTGCCTGCACCTTGGGAGGTGTCCTGTGAGGTGCACATCCCTGGATGTCCAAGCAGACACACCCCACTCTAGATTTACACCTCGGAGAGTTGATTTATGCTGCAGTTTCATTTTTCAAACAGAAATGACAGCAAGAGGAAATCCTGACTTGATATTGGCACTTTGCCATCACGTGGAAGTTATCTCGGGCATGGAACAGAGGAAAAGGAGAAATTAAACTCCAGTACTGCTGGATGGGTTTGCACAGCAAGTCCAGCAGCTTCTGGATAGCCACAGATGGTCAATCACACCCAAACCAAGCCATGCTTGGTGGGCACAGAGTGATGCACCATGCAGGACCTCCTCAGCAGGTCAGACAGGTCCTGTTTGTGTGGTCCCTCTACATGTGCACTGTAAAGCTGAAAGACAAGCTCTCTACAGCCACACCTCCAGGACCTCTGGGTGTCTGTCAGGCCTGGCAGACCCCTCTGCCTATTAGCAAGGTTGTTTGGTCACTGTGTTCTGGACTCCTTGGTCTGAAGTCCAAGACATCCCAAATATCTTGCTGGGGTTTGCAGCTTCTGACCAGAATTCCCCTCACTGCCAATCTGGATGTCTGAAAATCTCCAAAAAGCGGCCTTGTTTGTTACATCTTGGTTTCTTTCCTTTGCCCACCCCCCCCCCCGCCCCCAAAATTTCCATCTGGAAAAACTTTTATAATATAAAAACTCATTATAAAAGACCCCCCAACCCCATCCAAGAGGGTGAGTGTTCTTTTGGATGCCATTACAACTAGCACAGTCAGAAATGTAAGCAGCAGGAGCAGTGGTAAGAGAGGAGCACAGGACAGACACCGTGCCTGCGTGTGAAGATTGACACCTTTGGGCAGGAAGTTGCAGTCTGTCTCCAAAGGGCCCCAAAGAGCTTTATTATTTATGGATGGTATCATTATTTAGAGTCCAAAGGTCTGCCCATTTTCTCCAGCTTGTCTCAACAAAGATCAAAGGGAGATTCACCAGTGTCTTCCTCTGCATTGCCAGAGGGTAGTAGTAACAATAGTAATTGGGGCTCTTTACAGTCAAAATGCTTATAAAAAACCTTTTCTAATTATTTCATAATGAGACACTCAGTGATGCACTGGAAGCAACCTTCATTGCCTCCAAGAAAACAGAAGTAACATCATTGAGGAAAGAATGCCATGGAAGAGGGTGCCCTCTGTAGACACTAATCCCTGCAACCCCTGGGAAGGAGCAAACTGATGCCTGGCTTTCCAAAACTAATTCCCAGACAGGCTGTGATAGATATAAACACATATCTCACTAGAAATGGGTGAACAAGGCTCAGTTTGTGCCATCCTGACAGCTGAAAGACAGCATTAAGGACTACTGAGGGCAAATGGGGTTGTACATTTATCTGGGATGTAACTTCTTCCAAGAAATTAAACCAGAGGATAAATGTGGGGGTAATATCCAGTGTCAGGCAGATGACACAGCAAGGCATGAACCTTCTCACCAGTTCAGGCTGTTTGACCTGGATGAAGAGACCTGAAGTGCACAAATACTATAACGTGTAGTAGCAGAAATCAGCAAACAACAGAGAATTGTCTCCCATGGGAAACATTTTGCCTCTCAGCCCAAGAACAGCAAACTGGGGACTCCAGGATACCTAGATAAGGTCTTCATTTGACTAATCCAGCTATTGTAGAATCAGCATTTTATCTCCTGCATTTACGTGAAGCAAATAAGGCACAGATAATTTGGGAAAAGGGTGTGCTAGCAACAGGACAAAACACTGCAAGCAATTCCGTGCTGCAGGACTATTTTTGGATTGCTTTGGGCACAAAGGTTGCCCAGGAGCTCATCACCTGGAGGCAGGCAGGAGCCTCGTGGCCCCATTAATGTAAAACACTGCANTTGGGCACAAAGGTTGCCCAGGAGTTCATCACCTGGAGGTGGCCCCATTAACGTAAAACACTGCGTTCCTACGCCACTGGTATTTATGGAGTCTCCCCCAGTCCCACATGTTAACACCATTTGGATGCAACGGGATATTTTGTGGCAGTAAAGTTATCTTAAATTTCATAGGAAAATTGATGAAAACTGTAATTTAAAATATCCTTATCAAGCATTGGTTAAACAGTGGGTTCGGGAAGGGAGAGAGATTTTGGGAAAAAACCTCTCATGCACAGAAGGTGGTGGAATAACTCACATAGACACACACACACAGTTACACATGGTGGCGTGAGAGCACAGGGACTTTGAGCATCACCTTGCCTTGACTCTTGAAGAGTGCCTATATTGATTTTGATTTTTAAAGCCATACCGAGCTGTGGCTGCAATGCTTGGAGTTCACTCTGAGCAGAGCTGGAATGGTGTATCAGCTAACCATGAACACCTTTCCACGTTTCCTCAGTTTTCCTTGGAGTATGAACAGCGCAAACTCAAACCTGCCTGCAAAATCCTTGGAAGAAACCATCATAAAATTTACAGCCTTTACAAAACCCAAAGTTTAAATAACCCACTTTTACAAGCATTTATACACATGCTTAACTCCGCAGACAACTGAAAAGTGAACAGCTCCCCACAAATGGGAAGAAAAGCCTGTGGAAAAAAAATCCCTGCAGGACTGGGGCACCAGCCTGTGGGAGCCAGAGGCCTCTCCTGGATGGCAGGGAGGCTCTTGGCACGCTGCGGGTGCAACGCAAGGCACCACCAAAGTCAAACCTTAATATACACATTGGTTAGAACTGTTTCATTATTCAGATCTCAGGAAAGCTGTGGAGTCAAACATCTCCTTTTTTACAGGAGAAAAAGTAAAAACTCCACACTGCCTTTTTCCTGGACTGGATGCTGGGAACTTCCAGACAAGACCCTGTATTATACATTGGCTTTGAGCCTTTTTTTTCCCTCAGTTTCTAGAATCACAGAAACATAGAATGGCCTGGGTTGGAAGGGATCTTAAATACCATCTTATTTTAAACCCATGCCAAGGGCAAGGACCCCTTCCCCTAGACCAGCTTGCTCAGAGGATGCACAGAGAGCATCTCCTGCAGTTATTTCTTCCCACAGACAACAGCCAACAGCTCCAAACCTGGTTCCAAATGCAGCTTGGTTCAAGTTTCACAAAGCTCTCGTGTTCTGTGTGTCTGTGGGTGTGCACATTCTAATACACTGTGGGTACAGCACTGCATCTGTGGGATTACATTTAATTTTTTCTTTTTTTAATCTCCAAGGCAGTTATCTCTGACAGTGAGTGTGTCGCAGGACAACACTTCTTGCAGGGATTGCACAAATAAGCCTCCAGCCTTCTTGCCTTAACAAGCTACGCGACCCAGTGATGTTCAGCGTGACACTCCTTGTGTTTTATTGCTGGCTGCAAAGATTTGTTTTGAGTCTCTTTCAGTGCCAAAGGTCTTTATTGCTAAACAGCCCTGGCTGTTGAGAAATACATGAATTTAATGTACTCATACTGGAATGCCTGCTTGGAAGGTTGTGGAAATTCTACTTAAAACTGCAATCAGCTCTTTATTTCCCCTCTTTTTCATTCTGTCTCTGAGTTTTCTCTTTGCTGTTGGTAAGCCACTTCCCGAGCTGTTTCCCGTGCTGTAGCAGCTCTTAATGAAGCAGGCTGTCACCTCAGTGCTGCTCAGGCACATGAAAGAGGTGCTCCGGAGGAGGGAGGGGCAGTGGCAACTCTCACAAAAGCAGCATCCTGTTTGTGCTGCTTTGACAAGATGTGGAACAGTTCCATTCATCCCGACCATTTTATCAATAATCAAAATCCATCCAGGGAAGAAAGCAGTGCTGCTAACACTTCCCTTGGCTGTTTGGCAAGATGCATGTGGGGAGGATGTGGAAGAACCTTATGAAGAAGAGCTCCAAAGCCCATCCTGGAATATTTCATATCAGGAAGAGGTCAAGGAAGGTTTCTGGGGGCCGGGCTTCGGAGTGGAGATAGAAATCATTTGAACATTCTGCATCAAAGCTCTCTTGGATGTGCCGCTGTTGCCTCTGTACCTTTTGCTAGGAAACAAAAACTTCCATGACAGCTACCAGCAGTTACACGAGCGGACCTCTCTTACTGCACTGGGAGAAAAGTTCTAAGCATGTAAATGTGCCTGTGAATTTTTAAACAAGTCTGGCACCTTTCACGTTTCCTTTCAGCAAGCACTCTCCACTTCCAGCAGGAGCATTGACAGTTTACTGGGAGCAAATCCCGCGCTGTGTTCTGAAAGTACATTTGCAGTTTTATGCTCTCAGGTATTTAATTTTTCGCCCTGATGTTTCTGGTGCTGGGATCTGGGGTATAAATGAGAGCATTTCTTTACTTGAAGCAAATGATTAATTTTCAGCTCTCGCAACTGAAAAGAAAAGCTGAAAACCATAGACTCTAAAAAGACATGGATGTCAGAAAGGCCACCACAATTTTTGAGTGGTTTGGGGTAGTGAAACTAATTGTGGTTGTGCCTCTGACTATTACACATGAGAAATCTGATTCTAAGTGTTATGCTCCCATGGGCAGTGAAGAGAAGCACATGAAGGAGTTAAGCTCCAAATTTGATCACCAAATATTGCATAAGCTGCTCTCAAACAAGTTACAGATTCGGTATTATCTGCAGAAATAATAACAACCAGTATTTGGCAGCCTCTGAGAAACCTACTATTTTCTAATGGGCTGTTCACGGTGACCCCAAATAGACAAAATTAATCTAATAAGGTGCTCATTATGTGTCATTTACCAGCTTGTGCAAGTGTCAGCCCAGAACTCAGGACCACACCTGACCTTTTAATAGACACGTTTTTCTAACCACCACTTTCTAGCAGGCTGTGCTGTAAAGCAGCTTAGTTTTTATCCCGGTGACTGATCGAAATATCCCTCCTCCCCTCCAGCCCTGAGCATCCCGCTCCATTAATGCTCCACGGCTCTTATCACACCTCCTCACTCCTGCTCCTGTGATGAAGGGCAGGAGGTGCATTGTGTCCTCTGGGCCCTCTCAGAACATCTCTATTGCGGGTGCAGGCCATTGGAAACAGAACAAAACCGGCACCAAGCACAGAAGCAGCGGGGTGATGAGAGGCGGTGGCGTCCCTGGCAGGTTGGGGGTTTTGGGATGGCCCATCCACGTCAAAGCCCAGGGATCAGCGTGCAACATTCCCCAGGTCAGGGCCCTGACTCACATGCTGACGCAAACAACCGCAGCTGTGAAAATGTCACTGCCTGTCCCAACCCTGCAGCCCAGGTGAGCACCCCGCAGGGAACAGCAGCACTCTGTGCCAGCACTGCAGCACTCCCGTGGCACCCACCACACACAGAGCAGCCAGCCTGAAATCAGGAGCTGGGAACGCTGGGAGGTGTTCCCTGCTCCAAGGAGAGCTTTGTCAGCAGCTCAGTCCAGTCTGGGGGGGCTTCCATGGTGCAGTGAGTTCAGGATGCTTCACCACCATCAAAACTAATCTCAGCAGCAAAAGGGGTTTGCAAATGGGCGAGTGGCACACCAGTTTCCTCTGAAAGAAATCGTCACATTGCCTGGAACACTGACTCCTGAGCCAGGGCAGCAAAGCATGAAGCCAGAACCGGAGTTTGCAAATAACCAGCAGCCCTGAAAACCTCGGGGCCTGTTCACAGTAACTGCAAGTGATTTAAGAAGTTCCTCTTTTAAAGCTTTGAGGGGGGGCTCAAAGTATCTTTCCCAGTGTGGAGGAAGAGAGAGCTGTGTGCTCCAACCTGGTGAGACCCCACCTGCAGAGCTGCCCCCAGCCCAGGAAGGATGTGGAGCTGCTGGAGCCAGTCCAGAGGAGGCACCAAGATGATCAGAGGGATACAGAACCTCTGCTATAAGGAAAGGCTGAGAGAATTGGGATTGCTCAGCGTGGAGAAGATGAGGCTTTGGGGTGACCTAATTGCAGCCTTTCAGTACCTGAAGGAGCTGACAATGAAAATGAAGAGAGAGACTGTTTACAAGGGCCTGGAGTGACAGGACAAGGGGGAACGGCTTCCCACTGACAGAGGGGGGGTTTGGGTCAGATGTTAGCAAGAAATTCTTCCTCGTGGGGGTGCTGAGGCCCTGGCACAGGGTGCCCAGAGAAGCTGTGGCTGCTCCCTCCCTGGAAGTGTGCAAGGCCAGGTTGGACGGGGATTGGAGCAGCCTGGGACAGTGGAAGGTGTCCCTGCCCATGACAGGGGTGGGACTGGATGAGCTTTAAGCTCCCTTCTAACTCAAACCATTCCATGATTCTATCTCAAATCCAGGGCAAAGCTAGAGCCATTCATCTGAAGCAATGTTATGAGGTGCTCCCACTACCTGTTCTGAACTCCATGGTCTCCTGCATCACCTTTCCAGGGTTCTCCCTGCCCCCTGTGTCTGCCTTTACCTTGCTGCTCTGTGAGGTGACAGCCAACTAACTCCTACGGGTGCTAACCAAGAGAGACACAGAATCACAACCAGCTCTGTCTGTGGCACAGTAGGGACCAGCCCACATAGGCTGGGGGATTTTTACTGTGGAAGGTCCTTTCCTTTGGGGTACAGTTTCCTCTCACTTGAATCAATGATCATTTGTTATATTAATTCAGAGACAGAAATCAGCTACACTGCATTCATGCTCTCTAATTGTCCAGATGGAAAAATCAATGCTTTTATTGAATTAGCCAGTTGCCACAGCAAGTTTTCTTTGATTTCTATGGTTCCCATGAATCAATAGGAGTCTGCCATTGCCTCTAAGTGGAGCAAAGTCAGGCCCCAAGTCACCTGGCTGGGTGACAACATAAATCTTCCTGTAGAGTTCTGTGCATTAGGTGGATATGGGACAGCTCGGCAATTTGCCCAAAAATTACCTCCAATGACCTCCTCCCCTCTCTCACCGACCGCTCCCAGCTCATAACTCCATCCCTGCTTATCAGTTCTCATCTCTCACACTTCGTATCCTTTGTTTTCCTGCTTCCTTGTCAGGTGTTCCTGTGCCGTTGGTGGGACCTCCTGCTGCGGTCTCTGTATTGTCTTAGGTGCAGGTGCCTGTGCCAGAAAGATCTTTCCCTGCATCTGATAAACCCAAATGCCTCCCCAGGAGTCCCTTCCCTGTGCTGTTGGCTGTAAATCATCTTTACTCAAACTGCTGGTCCAAATATTTCCTTTGGTTTGGGTTTTTTGGTTTTGTTTTTTTTTTTTTCAGAAAGGTAATTTTGTTGTTCTGTTCCAGCCTTCCCATAAAAATGACCATTTTTTATCGGCACAGCTGGCTGGGAAGCATGACTCAGACATAAATTACCCCTTTTACTGCCTTCCTTCCCTTTGTCAGCCCTTCTGCCGTCAGCTACGTGGGACAGCACCATTATTCTTCAGCGTTTAGCAAACACTCTACACATAATGGGCGATACTGTAAACAAATGAAAATCAGACCTGAAATCAAACGCAGGCTGACTGACAGGACTTTTGTGAAGCCCTCTGAGCTTTGCAGGGGTTTAATCAGCTGTGCTGCACCGCTACACGGCGCTCACGATGGCTCTGCCTTCCTTCCATGGTTAGGCAGGATCCCAAGGGGATGGCAATGGAAATCAGGTCTTTAGCTCTGTTACCCGTGGCACCCCCGGGCTGATGGAGAACGATCCGTGCCTCCCAGGCTGAGAAGCACCGTGTGACTTGTGACTGGCAGGAAATGATGGATAGCCCAGCACTTACTGCCTAATCAGAATTTCTTCCAGGGAAATCGGGGGGAAGTGATAGAAATTAATCTAAGGAATGGCAGGGCTGCAGGAAATGTCAAAACTGATGGGGGAAACTTCCCAAGACAAGTTGGCCCTTTTTTAGTGAGGGCAGGAGCTCATAAAAATCCTGTGCGAACAAATTTTGGTCGTGCTGTAGAGAAGGGAACACAGGGGAAGGCAAGGATTGTAAAGATGACTATGTGCTAATCTGAGCATGAGTGAAAATCAGGGGGAAGCAGGAAAGCAAGTTCAGAGGGCTGCGGTATTTCAGCTGCCGAGTGAGAATACAAGAAACGAGGAGCAAAGCGGGTGCATGGCACGACACAGCTCAAACTGGGGCCTCAAAGCAGCGTGAACAGTATTACACGGTATTATTTGTTGGAGAAACAGCAATGCTTTCACAGTACCAACAGTGAGAGGCTTGTGAATGAATATACATGTGATGGAAGTGGATATTGTTTGTGTGGTGCTGCCTACCCCAAACACCCATAACTTTCAAGTTAGGCTTAGGAAACTGTGAAAGTGGCTTGAAAATCGATGGGTTTATAAAAACACGCCATACATTCTAAATGTTTCTCTTCTGGTTTTCAACCTTCATGGTTTGTTTCTGTTGTGCAAGGGTAGAGTCTGCTCCAAGTGGCACACTGGAGGTCTGCAACAGAGCCAGACTTCCCACAGCCTTGTCGGGTATCCCTTCTTGGGAATACAAGGAACCCCATGAAATTCAGCATTCAGGGTCTTCCCGAGATGCTTAGAAGAGGATCTCGTTAGCCTAAAATGTCTGTGAAGGAAAGAGCCACCCTCTTCCCAGATGGGATAATGCTGATAACCCAGTAAAACTATGAACAGTGGGTCAGCAAAGGGGTGTTTTGGCAGTGAAATGTCAAACCTGCACAAAAACACAGGATGTGAAGAATTAACCATCCTTCCCCCAAACCATAACATTAGACCTGAATCTCTGACATTAATGCAGGAGTAAAAACCCTTTCACATGATTCAATCATGTTCTTAATTCCCACTCTCAGTGTGCTCCTTGCCATGGCTTATGGCATCAGGGGAATTTGATGCTGCCTAACACTGGGATTTCAGTCCCTTGCAGTGGTTAATCTATAAAAGGAGAACTTGCCATGTTCTATTTGAAGGATTTTTATCTGACCCACTGGATTAAGCTGCCTCTTGCCTGGAGAAATCGTTCTTCTCCCCATGAGTTTGTTATGATGATGATGTTTGCTTGTGAGATGAGTTAAAAGGAGTCTGTTCCCAGGTCTGACAAGGTGCGTATTTATGTGAAAAACAGTCTAAACAAAACCAACCAACCAAAAAATCCTACTTTCCAGCTCTCCAGAAAAAGCTAAGTGTTGCATATTGTCAGCAGAATTTTATGTTTGGAAAATTCTGTCCCCAGCATGTTCGCTTCTTTACATCTAGTCAATAAAACACAGCAAAACAAACTGAAGTGTGACCCTGTCCTTATTTGTCACCCAAGTCTTAATAGAGAATGAGATGAGGTCATAATTATGTGATTGATGATATTATCATGAATTAAAAAGCAGAGCTGCAGAAGACATTAGTTAGGTAAATTGAAGAAGGTCAATTGAAAGTCTGTAGCTGTGTTTTGCAGGAAGTCCCATTAAACTCCCTCTGGCCCTGCTGCCTTGGCCTGAGTCCCAGGCTCAGTTTTTACCACCAAACTCATACGGGGCTGAAGTTGTCACCCCCGTGCATCTGCTGATTTAGCCCAGGAAAACAGCTCCACACAACTAAAGCTCCCGTGGCTCCAGAGCAAGAGCCACTGAGCATAGATGGGCACAGGGACACAGTTTCCATGCCTGAAATGCATGGACACAGGCAGAGGAAAAGGTGGAGGAAAGGGGCACCAAGAGAGCCAACGCTGATCTTGCCCTCGCCCCAAAAGGATCAGGAATCACCGGGACATGAGCCAGGAGCAGCACCACTGCAGCTCCAGGTTAATTAGCACCTGCCTCAGCTCTGCCTAATGAGGGGTGGTGCTTGTCATCCCCATCCTGAAGGCTCCCTGCCACTTCCAGGTGGATTTGCCACACAGGCACCCTGTGCCCAGGATTGATTGAATCAGTCCTGCCCCGGGGCTTTTCACCAAGACATTTCATCTGGGAACAGGCTTCTTCCCCCCTGTTTCATGCAGGGAAACACCAACACCCCTCACTGAATTTGCACAGGTTTATCATAACCTTGTATTTCCCAAATCCAGAGCTGTACCAAGCTAGCTCAAAATATTTACCTGGGGACCCTGGTTAATGGAATAGAAGCTACGTGATTAAATCCTACTTTCCTGAAAAGTATTGCCTGGAAAATTACAGTGTTTATTCTAGAACCCGGAAATGCTCATTTTAAGTCCTCCTGAACAATTTCAAATACTTGGTTTTTAATCAAAAGCTGAAAAAGGTGGCTTTGATTGAGGTGAAAAATGAAAAGGCTTGATTTAATAATGTAGTTCTGGGGAAAAAAACCCAAACCAACCTTCTTTTTCTAGCCATAATGCATCGGAAAAATAATTCTGAAAAGCCAGAGTTTGTCCTGTTGTGACTCGAGACTTTGAGCAAGGAAGGTCAGAATAGAAAGAAGGAACCACAACTGATTATGAATGCAGGGCATACAAAATAACAGCATTTTCAGAAAGCACAAGAAACTCCTGGAGAATCCAAAGCCATTGGGTTTTGAACACAGAGAAGAGACAACATTTATTTTCATTTTTCTGTCTCTGCAATTCTTCATTAAAATGTTATCCATGTTTCTACTAAGGCCAAAATACGGTGACCTAGTGCAGTTGCTTTGGAGGGGAAAAAAAAAAGGAAAGGAATAAGTGATTTATGAAAAAATGCCCCACTCTTTTCTTTTGTTATTATAAATTAGATTGTGTAAAATCAGCAAAATCTGAAAATGGATGATTTTCTGCGACTAAACCCATCTGCCAGCTAGAGCCTGCTCCAAGCCGCGCTGGCTGTGGCAGTGCCTGCTGTGTGACGCTGGCCATGTCTCTTCACACAGCTCCGTCTCTTTCCCCAGCCTCCTGTTTAGCCATGATTTCTATTCAGCTCACAGGGTCTTGCGGCAAGCCCTGTTTTTATCCCGCATCCCGGCTCTCCGGGCTCCGGATCTCAGTTAGCTCTAATGTAGCAGATAAATAACCACCCATGGCTGTCTTTGCAGGAGAGCCTCCCCGCGCCACCGTGGGCACGCCGCTGGTTTTCCAGGCGTGCTGGAGAATGGCAGCTCTGCCCACATTCGCTGTCAGCCTCCTGCG
Source organism: Pomatostomus ruficeps (assembly GCA_013400735.1). Lineage (NCBI taxonomy): Eukaryota > Metazoa > Chordata > Aves > Passeriformes > Timaliidae > Pomatostomus > Pomatostomus ruficeps. Next base: position 565,577 of record VYZT01032981.1, on the reverse strand, counting down.
AGCCTGACAGCGCTCCCGTGTCCCCCGGAGCGCTGGCACTGAACGCCGGCTCGCAGCACTGCCGTCCCTGCAAGCCAGCTCCTGGACGCCAGACAGAACGGGGAGTCTCATGGAGAGATGGGGATTGTGCCTAAACCCTTCAGAGCCAGCACGGGCTTGTCTTCCACTCCGGGAAATCACTGCTTCCTCCCTGCTTGGAGTCTCCCTCTTCCCTGGATAAGAGTGTCGAGGGCTGTGTGAACCAGAGATGACTGGGGCTGGACTGCTGTGTAAAATCACGGTGTAAAATCACTGTGTAAAATCATTGTCTTCCTTCTGAATCCGTTGCAGGCTCTCTCACCAGGCTTCACCGATTTCCAGATGCTTTCTCAACTACCGGAGCCGTGACTCGATTTGCATTTTGTGCTAAGGAAAACTCATTTAGGATTTCTGCTTTGCTTTTCACCTTTGCTTCGGTTTTTGCTGTAGGTCTACAAGAGAGGATGCCTGGTGGAAGGTAAAACTATGTCACCTATCGCTCCAGGCTCTCGCTGGGACACAGGAGAACACCCCGCCCATTTCATCATCTCCCAGATCCTGTTGGAGCAAATTCCAGCTATCAGGGGAACCACAATGAATTAACATGCAAATTGAAACCTAAGCCAAGACTCATGTCACTGTCATCTTTATGTATTAGACCGTAGATCACGAAAGGAATTATGCTCCAGCTGGCTAATTAAGTAAACATGAAGCAAACGAGGGTAGCAGGCAGGGGTCTAAGAGCCTGGGTTGAGGCAGGAAATTCTCCTGTGGAGATGGGCAGGTTTGTTAAGGGTGGTTTCAAAATGCACAAACGACAACAGGAGACCAACAATGGGACTCTGAGGTGGACTCCTGTCCATGTCCAAGTACTGCACAGATTTCCACTTCCTCTGCCTTACAGAGCGGCAAACAAAGGGGCTGCGAGGTGAGACAGGGCTTGAGGACAAAGCTTCTCCCTCTGTACAGGCTGGAGTCTTCCAACAGGTTTTTGCCAGCACTTGACCCAGCCCAAACCTCAGTGTTCCCCGGCAGCTACAGCTGGCTTTGCCGCACACTCATCCAGGGAAACCATACCCAAAAGATGGGGAACCCAGCCAGAATCCCTGCTGAAAAACAAAAGTGCCATTCCTGACAGAGGCATCTTTGATGGATCCACCCAGATGCCAGCAGAAAACCGGCCCCATTTTAACTGTCCTAGCGCGCTCTAGTGGGAGCCGGCTCCCCGCACAGCCGGCAGCATCCCGGCAGCATCCCGGCAGGACTGCTCTCCCAGCAGCATCCCGGGAGGATCCCGGCAGAATCCCGGCAGGATCTCAGCAGGACAACTGCCCCAGCAGCACCCCTCTCACCCAGGGACACAAAGGCCGGTGTCCAAAGAGCGGGGGCCAAAGGGAGACACGGATAAAACCAGCTCCTCTGGGAAAGAATCAGTGATTTCAGTTTCCCAGAGAAGCTGTGGCTGCCCCATCCCTGGCAGTGCCCAAGGCCAGGTTGGACGGGGCTTGGAGCAGCCTGGGACAGTGGAAAGTGTCCCTGCCCATGGCAGAGGGTGGAATGAAATAAGCTTTGAGGTCTCCCTTCCAACCCAAACCATTCTGGGATTCCAGCCTGTTTATCTGTGAATAAAGTAATTTCTTCACACCTACAGCAAAAACACCCAAACAGAGTATTTCCTGCTCTTTTCTCTTCTCTGGGAACTCTTCCTTTCACACAAATAGCTCAAGAAGGCAAGGAACCTCAAAGTGGATGGGATTTTTTTTTTACTACAAACTCCATATTTGCTATTGCAAACAGACCTGCTCAGCCACAGCCTACATGTGGGGATCAGACCATAAAGTAGGCACTGAGCCACCAACAGGAGAAACTATTTCTTACTTTTCTCGTATTATTTTTCCTTCTATGCTTGGATAGGAACCGGCCTCTAGGAAGAAAGGAATGGGAACGTTCAGAAAATAAATCGTTGTTCCGTTTATGCACCTTTGGGTCTCATTCATAACCCAGAGCATTAGGAGAATAACTCAGGCTGAAATCTGCAATATTTATTCCATTACAAGGAAATGGGTTCTTTTGCAGGAAAAGCATTAGACATTGATATCACAGGTTTGGGAAGTGAGTGAAGAGGGGATGTAACCTTCACACCCCAGGTCAAACTGGACGTGCAGAGCTCTGTGGTGTCTCTGAACTTTAGCCAGAGGCTCACTGTCACCTCAGCAGCTCCGTGGCACCCTGAGCAGGGATTTACAAGGACAGCCGACAGCAGGCATGCCACAGATGTGATTTAACTGGGACCTCCGAGGAACACAGTAAAACAAAAGCTGCTCCAAGCTGATAAGGGCTGAAAAAGAAACTCAAAATGCATCAGGGCTCTTGAGCCTCTCTGTTATTGTGGAACACTCCCAGCCTGCCTGTTCATCAGCTCGGTGCTGAAGCTACCCCAGAGTTAACTCACAGCGAGTGGCACAGGCAGTGTGATGCAGTTCTTGACCAAGGTTCAACAGAGCAGTACTCAGCAGCTGTTTTTCTCCGGGAATACACCAAAAAGATTTTACCCTGCAGTTCTCATGAACCCCGAGAGCAAAAGGCAGGCAATTCAAAAGCCTGGATACAGCAGTAACCCTTGAGAAGTGGCCTGGATTCAGTTCCGCTCCCACCTCTGCTGTTGTGCAGCATCTGAGACAGGGCTCTTGAAGCCTCCACGAGACCTTTGCAGTAAGCTATCCCATAATACTGAGTGTGGAGCATAGATAAGAGCTTGCAAGACCATGGAAAGACTGGAGAAACTGAGGCCTGGTGCCTGGCAAACTGCATCCTCAAGGAAGGTATCAGGTACCAGAACAATGCACAAGAAGCAGTGCCCCTCGTGAATGTAACACATTGCTCATCTACACTGCCTTGCTTCCCATTAAACAACTGCCAGGGAAGAAAGCAGGAGTCTGAGGAGGACAGAGATGTATTTGTCTTACATCACGCTGAATACCACAGCCTTTGCCTGAGGGCAGCACAGAGCACAGCAGAGGTTGTTGAGGAAAGGCGTGAGGAGGTATATAAACGAAAGTAGGGCCTGGTTAAGGAAGATAATCTTGGTGTGATGGGGAATTTCAAAGCTGAGGGCTGTGTTCACGCAGGCAGAGATGCCCACAAGAACATGTGTTTCCAAAGCAGCCTCGTGGTGATGAGACACCTTTCCTGGGTAGGACAGATCCAGATCAGACCACTGGTGTAATGCTCACTACTCACACTTCATCTCTGAAGCCCCAAACCTGACCAGCCACAGATTTCCACTTGGAGTCCTACATTTTGGCTGGGTCTTCCTTGTCCACCGGCAGGCCCAGCCCACCCTCTGCTAGCCCACAGGCAGCTGCAGGTAGCTGGAGAATCCTAACTTGTTTGCTTCCTACCCTAACAAATTAATCAACAGCCAAATTGACCTGTTTTTCTACACTCTTCTTGGCCTGCTGCATGAAAAAATCTCCAACAATAGAAAACAGACTCAAAACAGAGACTCAGAGCCAAGCCAAAAAGCATCACTTGCTCCCTACAGTCCAAAGAGAAGGGAATCTAGGGTATTGTCCTAACAACAGCAACACTATCCCTTTTGTAAGGCTCTATTCAGCTTCATCCTCTTTTTACTTCTCCTTATTAACACGGCAGAGCACAGTGCTTATTAAGCCTGATTTTTCTTTCTTGGATGTAGGCCCTAGTATGATTTAGAAATAACCTTAATGTGGCGTTTGTAATTCTAGCATTTACCTCTTCCCGTTATTTCCAATATGATGTTACTGTGTTCTTGGCTCAGGATGAGCTTCTGTAATGCTTAAAAACACCGGGAAAAAGCTCCAGCGAGACCTCATTCCTATTGAATAAATGATGGGACATGAGCAGAGCGCAGGATATTTTAATATCCTTTAAACATCACCAAAACCAATTAAGCTCTATAAAGCAAAACTAAACCTCTTGGGAGGCAGACTGTCTGATTTCCCTGCAAAGCCATCCCCAAACCAGGACATGGCAATCACATCCAAATCCAGACATCCCTCTAGCACACAGCCAGAACGTCCCTTGTCGGATGTAGAATCCCAAAATGGTTTGGGTTGGAAAGGACCTTAAAGATCATCCAGTTCCAACTGGATGCAGGACAACTTCCACTGTCCCAGGCTGCTCCAAGCCCCATCCAACCTGGCCTGGGACACTTCCAGGGATGGGGCAGCCACAGCTTCTCTGGGCAGCCTGTGCCAGGGCCTCAGCATCCTCACAGGGAAGATTTTTTCCCAATATCTGATCTAATGCTGCTCTCTTTCAGTCTGATCCTATCTCCCCTTGTCCTGTCACTCCAGGCCCTTGTAAATTCTCTCTCTCTCCATCTTTCTTGTTGGCTCCTTCAGGCACTGGAAGGCCACAATTAGATCACCCCAAAGCCTCCTGTTCTCCAGGCTGAACAGTCCCAATTCTCTCAGCCTTTCCTCATAGCAGAGCTGCTCCATCCCTCTAACCATGCTGGTGACCTCCTCTCGACTGGCTCCAACAGCTCCACGTCCTGCCTGTGCTGGGACAGGGATTAAGCCCAAACCACCCCCTGCCACTCCTGCGCAAACAGAATCTTCATCTCAGGCACCGAGGGACAACGAACTGCTGGGCAGGCATCAGAGCCAACGCCATTATTGACACTGATAACGTCCCTGCCACTGTTTGTCTGAGGGCAGCAGCGTCCCTGTCCTCGTGCACAGGCTGACAGGGCCACCGGGCGCCCTGCTGGAGTACACAGTCACTCTCTGGAATACACCGTTGCTCTCCGACGTTGGATAAAAATGCAGCGCTCTGTCAAATTGTTCATTTGCTCATACATTAATCATCACCAAAGCCCACCTCAGCCATGCTCTTTGCACAACTTTTATTCTCTCCAAGGTGTGTATTTTCGTAATGATAGTGCTCATGTACCACTTAACAGTATATTTTCATTTGGCCCCAGTCACCCTCCTGAGCAGTAATTTATTACTGCTTGTCACTAGCTGCTACTGAGAGTAATACACACACTGGGTTTACTCGGTCTGTTTGGTATTTCTGGCTTGACTCTTCCTCACACAGACAATACTGCCCAAGCCCAGAGACTCACAAATCAAAACAGCCAAGTGTCTGGGCCTTCCAGCTGCACTTGCTTTGTACTTCCCACCTTTTTGCCTGCAAGAGCTAAAATCTTTCATTTATTCCTTCTTTTTTTAATGCAAGTGGAGAGCCTAATGCAGTCTGAGTGCTCTGGGAGCTGCAGGTGTACAGCGAACACCTGCGTGGCTGATGAAAATGTGACAGAAGTACGCAGGGATGTCTCAGGGGCCTGCCCATGCTGACATTATTACTGATTCAATATTACCAGGTGGGGCCAGGGCTTGTGCTGCAAATTAACTGCAGAGCTCTCTACTTGCAAAGCACTGCTGTCCCAGTGCTGCAGCTAAACCCTGCTGGGGTGTGCAGGGGAACAGCACAGATTTTAACCAGTTAAAGCCAACACGTTCAGTCAGTGTCACCTGTGAACCACAGGCTAGAAGGAAAACAAGCAAAGCTCTTTTGCAAGGAGTATCAGGAAATTTGGAGGCCCATAGAGGGGAAAAAGCTCCCCCTGATAGCTCCCTTTATGGAGAGATATAAAAAATAAATGAAGGAAGAAAAGCATAATTTTACTATTTGCAAATGATTTTTTACCTCAGACTTGACAAATGACTGTTTTGCCTCTGCCTGTGTGGAAGCTCTGCGAGAGGATTTTCTGTAGATGAAACTCCTGCCAGTACTCCTGGAAAAAATTAATGGTCCTTACTGCACCACCTTCCACTGCGATGACGTACTGCCTCACCTACACCTCGTTTTTCACCTGTGCACTAAGCTGGGATTCCCAACACCGAACATTCTGTATTTGTGTGTGTGCGTATCCATGACAGTGCACATATAAATACATCTGTGTGTGCGGTACACGCATGTCAGAGCACATATATATACATGTGTATATATATGCGTGTTTCTGTATGTTTGGTGCACCCATGTCAGAGCATATATATATATACATATATATATATATATA
>VYZT01032981.1:485361-559447 GCA_013400735.1 Pomatostomus ruficeps | reverse complement strand
GCCTCCGCGCCCTCCTGCACCCACCGACGGCGCCATGGCCGCGCGGCAGCAGCTCGGTAACGCGGGGCGGCCGCGATGGCCGCGGGGAGGGTGTCCCTGAGGGGTGGGGGGCTGCCCCGCCGCCGGCCCGCAATGGCCGCCGGATCGCCTGGGCAGGGCGGCCCCGGAAGGCGCCTCAGCCCCGGTTCCCGCGCTGTGTGTGGCGGGCGGGCAGGCGCTGGTTTTATCCCGCGGGCCGCTTGTCGCTTGTTCCCGGTGCGGGCCGGTTGTCCCCGCTGTGGGCCGCTTGTCCCGTGTTCCCGGTGCCGCGCTCGGGGAGCGGGAGGGCTCTGAGGCGATGCGGCCCCGCGCTGTGGCCGCCCTGAGGCGCCCGCCCCGAGCCGCGGCCTCGCCTGAGGGGCGGCTTCCCCTGAGGAGAAGCGCGGGGCTCTGGTGCGCCCCTTCCCGTCCCCAGGCACCGCTTAGACTCCTAAACTGCGGAACTTAGAAAAGCTTCACTCGCTTAATCCTGTCGTTCTCTCTGTTCCGCTGTTAAAACCCAAACACTCGTGCTCTTCCCGCCTGCCAGCTTTACTCAGCGTCTCTGACAAGACCAACCTGGTGGAATTTGCGAAGAGCCTGAATGCGCTCGGCCTGGGTTTAATTGCCTCCGGAGGAACAGCCAAGTCCCTGAGGGATGCTGGCTTGCCTGTCAGGTACATGCACTCCCCTGTACATCACCACCAAAAACGCTCTTTTGGGCCCCGAGGTTGCTTAAACTGTTTTCTCTGTGAACAGAAATGAAAATGAGTGAAAACTGGTCTGAAAACAAGCCTTCCCTTCCAAAAAAAAACCCCCACCCTGCCCCAAAGCAAACTTCAGACCCTTCTTGTCCAGAGGTCTGTTGGCTGAGGAGCTTTACTGTGGGTAGAGGTGTTGGAGCTTTTTGTTGGGATGCTTTGTCTGCCTCGAGCCAGCTTCATTTCCATGGGACAACCTGTTCCTTTGGTATTCATAATCTGCCCTGAGTGCAGCTCCTCACAGCCAGGTGAAAGCTGGTCTTTGCCTGGTCCTGGGACAGCACTGATGTGTCAGGAACATGCTGAAGCTCGCTGGTGTTCATTGGTCACAAATAATTTTCCCAGCACAATCACTTAATGCAGACAGAGCCTTTAAGTGTTGTGCATCCACTGTGGGGAAAAAGGTCAGGTCCAGTCACTGCCTGGTTTAGCCCATGATTCTGGGGAAATTTGTTCTGGTTTCTACCATGCTGTGGTTAAAAAAACCCAGCTCTGGCCAAATAAAAATGGGTTTTGGTGCAGTGATGAAAAAAATGTCAATTATTTGGCGGAACAGGTGACTGTGACTCTGTTTTTGCTCCCTGTGAATGCAGTGGTTGGTCCCAGGACACATCAGCACGAGTCTACATTACCCCCAGAGCTCACTGTTACTCAGCACTTGATTGTGTCTCTCCAACTTCTTTCCTTGGCTGTACTGTCAGTGAAGCCTGAAGCAAAGGATGCTCCCATTTCCACTTCCCTCATTATTGTTATTACCACCCTAACAGTCACAAGGAGTGGTGAAACTAAGCTGGGAGGAAGAGCACCTCCACATGGCCTTCCATTCTCTCCGTAAACCATTTTGACTTGGGATTTCCTTATCTTAGTTATTCCAGTGTATTCAGAAAATAACTGTACTGCTTAGTTGGGTGTGACCCATGAACTGTATTTCCATTCATGGGAAGAGCAGTTGTTGCCCCTTTGTAGTGCAATTTGCACATTTTTTTTTGGTTTGGGTAGTTCAGTCTCTAGCTGAAGTGAGTATGGCACATGTGTTACCGTGCTGTTTTCTTCTTGGGCAGAGATGTTTCGGACCTGACAGGCTTCCCTGAGATGCTGGGTGGACGTGTGAAAACCCTTCATCCTGCAGTCCATGCTGGTATGTTCCTGCTAATACATTTTTCAGTCTGAAAGAGGGCAAGGGAGGCTGGGAAGGAGGAGTTGACAGATGCCTTTTATAAGGGTCGTGCGGAAGAACCGAGTAATGAGAACAGATTTGCTCCAGGAACAGAAGGAGAGGTGAAAAGCCACAGGGTGGAGAAGTGCAGGGTGGCTGAATGAGTGCCTTGTTGCTGTGCTGGCATCTCTGCAGTTAGCAGAGCTCTCTCCCCGGGGCTATAAGTAACAGAGCTTCTCTGTGAATGCCTTTGCAGAGTCAGCTGCAGGCGTGCCTGGGCAGGGAGCTCCACGGAGCTTCACCTGTGCATGCAGCATAAGGAACACAACAGAGTAGTCATTAGGGGTGATTCTGCGTGCTCTGATATTCTCTGACTCCTCTTCAGCGGGGAGCATCTCTGATATTTGGTCTATCTGCACATTAATCCATCTGCTCTTTCATCTCCCGTGGCTGTGCCTGAGGTACCTGGAGTTGAACCTGTTGCCCGTTGTACGTGAGGGCTGGAGACAACCTCCCATGAGCCTGAACGCAGGACTGTGCTGTTCCTCGCGCTGTGCCAGCCTGTCACCCTCATGTTTCCCAGAGTTCCTAGACCCCACCAGCCACCTACACTGCTCATTCTCTCTTGCTTGTCTCCGAGGGCAGGTGCCTTTTTTCACTCCCATGAAGTCCTTAATGACAGTTTTAGTGTTTTAACGGTAGCAACTGAGTGCTTAGGAAGTACATTGCTGAGACTGCTGGTCAGCACTGGGAACGCTCTGGGGAAAGAACACCTGTTAGTGTGGAATTTGAACAGCCAAAGACTCTGTAAAGTGGAATAAAGGAGCAGGGGCTGAGGGTGCTGTCCGAACAAGAATGAAGAAGATACGATAGCAAGTCTGAGGAAGAAAGCACAGTCTGAAGGGAGATGTTGAATTAAAAAGCTGTTGGTGATTTAGTCCTTTTTTAATGAAGATGCCCTGTTTTTTGTAACTAGGCATCTTGGCTCGCAATATTCCAGAGGATAATGCTGATATGAAGAAACAGGATTTCAGCCTTGTAAGGTAAATGTTGGGGCACGTGGTGCAATCCATCAGTAATCAAAAACCAACATCAGAGCCCAGTCAGCACCAAGGCAGGGGAGCAGTAGGGATTCTAAACATCTACACACCAGCAGATCTGCACTCTCCTTTCTTTGCCCTGGCAGGATGTACTGTGTATTTAAAAATACAATTTTCTACTGGTGTCTCTTCATCACTTGTAGAAAGAGAAAACTAAACCAAGAAAGTTACGTTGTGGTTTCCACAGGGAACTCAGAGGTCTTAATTTCTTCTGATTCCCTGGGAATTTTGACACGTTACACACAGTCATTGCAGGGCCACGTTACACGTGCTGCAGAGTTGAGTTCAGTACTTTTGAAGCTGGCTCATTTTCCCTCAGGTTGGTTCCACGTGTCTGATCAGATGGCAATTCCTGATTTTGAAATGCTTGCTTAGTAAATATACCCTTTGATATTTGCATAATGTTTACTGAGTTTCAACACATAAATAAAGAATAGACATGGAAAGTGGGTCAGGAACACGGTGTTTGTTCAGACAGAAAACACACAGATAAGAGACAGAAAACTTAAACTTTGAGAGGCGTCTTGGGAGCAAGTGAGCTGCATCCAGAAACTGAAGTAACACAGTCTGTGCACTGATGTACCAGAGATGTTTCTTTCCAGTTTTAGAATGTGTTTACTTGGTTCAGTCACACAAAGCAATTTAGGGCTGTGTGTAACTAACTGGTGTTAACATCCAGCTGCTGCTTGTGAATAACCAGTTGTACATCTGGGAGTAGCTCCTGGTTCAGAAACAAATGGCCGAGCTGGACACAGAAAATTGTAGGTGTAGCCAGGGTGGGAGGTACAGTAGGACTGTGGGCCAGAATGCATCTGGAGTTTTAAAGTTACTTTTTAAAACTGATGGATGGATTTCTGGGCTGAATTTGAAAACCTGAAATTCGAAACCACAGGAATCCTCTTAGATGGCTCAGCACTGGTGGCTCTTTAGAGCATGCTGCATATTAAAGCAGGCTCTGCTGAATTGCAGGGGGAATAACAGTGCCCTTCCATCAGTGACTTATGGTGCACTTGCATCCAGACTGATAATTTGGATTCGGGTTCTCTTGCAAAAAGCAGAAGTAGCTGATCCTCAGCAGGACTGTCTTTGCATAGTTGCATAAAATTTGCATATCCAAGTCAATGTAGGAAAGCCTGATATTGATTGTCTTGGTTTGCACAGATAAAAGCATTAGCAGTGTTAAAGTCCACAGATTCCTGGTGGTTTGCAGCAGGTCAGGAGCATGAATGGATTGGGAGGAAGGGAGCATCAGAAACAGAAGAGACAATAAAAGACATTGTAGGAAATTTAGAGACATGGGGGTTCTGAAAGCCACACTGGAAGCTTATCATCCCTTCTGCTGGAGTTCACACAGAGTGGGAACAAAGGAATATTCTGAGTTGGACACAAGGGTACTCATCACAGCAGTTCCTTGCCATACTGAGCACACCTTGGAGTTCGATACCTTCATGTACTCAGATCAAGAGAGTAAATTAATTCTCTTGGATTAAAAACCCTGTTTGTGAAGGTCAGAACAAATCCCTCCTTTCACTACAGTTCCTGTGGCTCTGGTAGGATGGCACCCGCAAGTTATTACATCATGCTTGCTGGAATACAGACCTGCTTCTAGATCAGATGGAAAAACTAATTCCAGTAGGGTCCAGTCTTAGTCTGGGAGGGAAAAGTCGATTTTCTCCCCCACTTTCATGTGCTGCAGCGGCTTTTGTGGCATTTGGGCTGCACATTCAGGTTTCATATGTTGTTGGTATTTTAAAAGTCCAGAAGGTGACATGTAGGTCATTTTCTGCTCTTGGAAAAGTTGTGGAAAATGAGATCGATTGTACTTTGTTGGCAATGGACCTTCCCTGGGTGCTTACTCTGTTATGAGAATTGGTGGATGCCCATTTTTCAGTGCTGCTGAGAGCCCACTTTGAAGTCCTTTGAAATGTCCCAAGTTGTGCACCAAAATCACTATAAGCATTTATATTCAGGCACTTGTGTTTAAAGAAGCTCTTGCTTTAATCTGGTTGCTGTAAACTGTGGTTCTGACATTCTTTGATATACAGAGTTCAGTTGAATATCCTAATGCACTGTACCACCACTTGTCCTTGGGCTCAGCACCATTCCTGGCCACAGACCTGGCTGGTCCCTGATCTGAGAGACAAGACCATAAAATCACTGGTGATACCTTGTGCTTGCCAAGCCCAGTTTGGCACTTTTATTTCATGCTGAATAACCCCGTTTTCCCCCTCAATTCTCAGAGTTGTAGTGTGCAACCTGTACCCCTTTGTGAAGACTGTATCTTCTCCCGGAGTGACTGTACCGGATGCAGTGGAGAAGATCGATATTGGTGAGTTAAAGGGGCAGAAAATCTGCTTTCCAGACAGACTCTGTGCTTCTGAACTCTGAGTGGTCTCAGTTCTTCTCTTTTTGTTTGGTGGCCTTGCACACCTATAAAGGAAGTCTGCTCAAGAGCTCAGGAGCTGCAAGGAGCAGACTGGAGGCATAGCTGGGTAAGCCTCATTGCTTTTAAGCAATTAAAATGGCAGTAACAGGCTGCCAAGGCATGCTGCATGTGGGACAAGTCATGCACTGCCCAAAAGAAGGAGCGCGAGGGCTCTGCTAGGAGAGGCCAGGTGGACCATGCTTCCTACTGAAACATGGAGAGCAGACTAAACCTCTTCTGCAGCCCCGACAGTGTAGAAATTTAAAAAAACATGAGCTTTGGAGAGCAGAGCTGAACGACTGAAAGTGCTCTGAGGATGGCTGAGAACTTCACTGCAGGAAGCCATTACAAGGAAAGGGGTTGGTCTGAATATGTGGCAGAGTGCTCAGGGCCTGGGTTGGGAAGCATGGACACCTGCATTAGCATTGCTTTCTCTTGCTGCTTGTTATTAACCCCAAAGGCTTGCTGAGCCTTCACTGCAGCAGCTCTGCTTGGCAGCCTGTGAACAGTACAGGCACGGTTTTGTGCCATGAGGTTGGACTGGGATTGGATTTTCTTGCAGTAGTTTAGTCCAAATGATGCCCAGCAGAGCTCTCTATTAAATGTTTTATGGAGTAATACTTGCTCTGCATGAAGCAGTGCCAGCCTCTGCTTTTCCTTTGCAACAGCCGAGTATCTTGTATGATTTAAAGAGTTGCAATAGCGGTGCAGTCAGACTGAAGGGGGAAGTGTGGCATTTTATCTCACACAGAGGACCTGGGCAAGATTCATTATTATTTGCAGAGACATTTGAGAACCTCTGTTGTCTGGCAGTGTGAAAGCAAATCTTTGTGCAGACCCCTGCCCCGCGCAGTGTGCAGAGGATGGTGGTTAAGCCCTCTGTGGGGACAGCCATCTTCTTTGGGATGTGGCTGTGCAGCCTTGAGCATTTTGAGGAGTGCTCTCACCCCTCTCCGTGCTGGAGGGAGGGACACATTGATGTGGCACAAGGGATCCATGGCGCACGTCCCTCCTTGGTTGTGCTGTGTGCAGGAGGGAAGCGCTTCACGCCTGTGCCCCTCTCTTGCAGGGGGAGTGGCCTTGCTGCGGGCAGCTGCCAAGAACCACGCTCGTGTGACAGTCGTGTGTGACCCTGCTGATTACGCCGCAGTAGCTAAAGAGATGGCAGCCTCAAGGGACAAAGACACTGCCGTGGAAACCCGGCGGCTGCTGGCACTGAAGGTGGGTCACGTCTTCTTGCCGTGAAGGGCTGGGCCGGGCTCATGTTTAAACACCAAATCCCCTGCAAGTTGATGTTTCTAAGTTGACAAGTGCCCCACGTTGTGTCCCCAGGCCTTCACCCACACTGCTCAGTACGACGCAGCCATCTCTGACTACTTCAGGAAGGAGTACAGCAAGGGGGTGTCGCAGCTGCCCCTGCGGTACGGCATGAATCCTCACCAGAGCCCTGCGCAGCTCTACACCACGAGATCCAAGCTGCCCCTGACAGGTGAGGCCTCAGCTGTGCTGGCCAGGAGGGAGCTTTGCCATAGCTGGGAATGGAGGTGGTTGGACACATCTTTGCAGCTGGAAGATCATCTTGTACCTTAGTCCAAGGGATGCCCTGCAGTGCCTTCACAGCTCCTCTATTACTGAGTGGCACAAGCTTTGCAGTTAAAGTTGAGCTGCGTGAGACAGGAAAGCTGCTCTGTTGAGCCCCACAAGACCAACTGGCGCTCCGTGTTCTCTGTTACTGTAGGACTGTGTGGCCAAGATACTTGGAACAGATTTATGTACTGTGCTTTCCATTTGACATTAGATCCAGATTTTGCAAAAGAAAACCTCATCATGCTTTTAAGATTCTTTTCTTCCTGCCATTTTCCTTGTTTAGTGTCTTCCCCATTTTTTTGTGCCTAGAAACCAAGCTGTTCTTGCTGTTCTTCTCTATGTTTGAATTGGTTTTGTTCTTTTTTTTCCTTTCTTTCTTTCTTTGGTGGTTTTGAGCAGGGGGTTGTTACCCTGGTTTTGTAGAACACTGCTTCTACTAGTGGTGGCAGCGGGAAGGGATACTAGTCCCACTTGGAAATTTGGGACAGGTCTGATGTGTCTCTCTGCCATTTTACAGGGTGTGCCACTCACCACAGTGTTGTTGTAGTGAGGGAAGCCCCTGTTTTGGAGGGAAAGTCTGGCTGCTCTTGTTCTTGAGACTGCTTTCAGTGTGTGCAGGCATTGTCCTGCTGAATAAGCAGTGAAGCTTTGTGTTGCAGTGTTTTCTCCATTTCAGCTTCCACCTCTTAGGAAGCTTTTCCATTCCTGCACTGGAGGTTGCTTTGCTTGCACGTCTGCCTCCCAGTATGGCAGCAGAACAGTGCTGTGTTCACTCCTCCTGGATGTGGATTGTTGTTCAAATGACCTTTTCTCCTCCAGTCTCCTGAAGCGCTCACGGTGCTGCCATGTCAGTATGAGCAGTTCTTCTTTCAGGGCCAGAGCGAAACGTTTTGAGAGCAGACTTTTAAATGGCCTTCACTCTTGGTGTGCATTTCTGGGCACTCCACCAGTTGCTGAGGAGCCAGGGGCATTGAACGAGAGCAGCTCACAGTGATTTGAGTGCTGGCTGGGAGAAATCCTTTGTGCTGGCTCTCCAGGCTCTGGGGAGAGGGGTTTGCCTGCTTTGACGCATCCCTGTGCTGTGTTTGCAGTGGTGAACGGCTCTCCCGGGTTCATCAACCTCTGCGATGCCCTCAACGCCTGGCAGCTGGTGAAGGAGCTCAAGCAGGCGCTGGGCATTCCGGCCGCAGCCTCCTTCAAGCACGTCAGTCCCGCAGGTAGGGTGCGAGGTGCTCCTTCCCCGGCTGCGTGGGCAGGTCCTGGACGTGCTCCCTCCCCCGGCTGTGTGGGCAGGTCCCGGGGCAGGCAGCAGCGGTCCGAGTGCCCTGGCTCGTGTTTCCCGCTAGGTGCTGCTGTTGGAGTTCCGCTCAGCGAGGAGGAGGCCCAAGTGTGCATGGTGCACGACTTCCACAAGACCCTGACGCCCTTGGCCTCCGCCTATGCCCGGAGCAGAGGTGAGAGCCCCAATAACCACAGCAAAGCAGCGTGTCCAGAGAGCTGAGCTCGGGGCTCAGCACCTGAGCAGCATCCTCAGCTCTCCCCCTGCCCTTCCCTTGGCACCACACTCCTCCTCCAGAGGGTTTTTCTCCATAAGGATCTGCCTGGCTGCCTGTCGGAAGTTGCTCTCCAAGAGAGCAGCCCTTGTATACTCTTTCAAAGAGCTAAAACCACTTTGGATTCTGTTCCTTGGTGAATATAGAAGACCTGTACGATGGTATATTTATAAATTTAAATGTGCACTTACACACACACACGCACACATATATGGGGCTTTGATAAAGGATCTGGATAAACAGTGCTGGTAGCACACTCAGCATTGGGGTGCTCAGAAATATTTAACTTGAATAAAAATGTTCCTGTCTGGTATTTGATGGGGGGTTTTTTAATGCTTTTGCACTGCAGAGCTCACCAAAAAAAAGCTAAAAAGAGTAAACAAAACCAGCTTCCTCTGCTTAGCTGAGATACTTTGCTACTCATTTAACTTTGTCTCTCATTTTCCATGGCATTCCCAGAAAATCTGCACAGATTATAGAAAGCAAGGCAAACTTGCTAAGGAGCACATTGGCCTGGCTTCATTCTTCTGCCTTTGAATGTTGCTCTTACAAAACCGTTGCATGATTGCTAGAGAAATAAACCCTTAGAATGGCAGGGACAGAAGAATTAACCTTGCTGAGTAGTGGAGCATTTGTGATGGGAATTGAGTTCAACTTAGCTATGCCATTAAATATAGAAAATACATATTAAAAAAGAAAAAAGTTGCTACATTTCTGGGTCTGCTTTCTTGCAGGAAAAGCCAGGTGGGAGCATAGCCATCTAAAAGCTTTCTTCTTTTTCCAACTGTCTCCCATCTAAAATCTTTCTGTGTGATCCTTGCCTCTCCTTGTCCTCTTGCCACCAAGGGTACAGCTGAGCTGCTTGCAGTGCTGGAGGTAGTCATTACAGAGTTAGAGCTTTGACAGAGGCAGTGAAGAAGGAAGAATATCTGAACTATGGGAATGTTTAAAGGTCCATGTGTTTGAGGTAGGATTTTTCATCCTTGTTGCTTTTATGGCCTCTTTCTCTGGTTATTTTTGCTGTGGGATTAAATTCTTAGCTCTCCTAGCAATTGACTGGGCTGTAGGAGTGAAGAGTTTTCTTTGTCTGATGCTGTAGTTTGATAAATGAGTAAAGCCAGGATTTTTCAGGTGCTGATCGGATGTCCTCCTTCGGTGACTTCATTGCCCTGTCTGACATCTGCGACGTGGCTACTGCCAAGATCATCTCCAGAGAGGTTAGTGACAGCAGCAGATCATTCCGGGGTGACAAGGAGAATCACACCACACGCAGCCATTGGTTTGTGGCAGCCTTTCTGTTGGGGTTTGACCCATTTTAAAGACTTTCACTGGGCCGTTTGTGTAATCCTCTGATCTGGAGTGCAGAATTTACAGCAGTTCTTTTGATGCATTTTTTTTTTCATGCCAGTTAACACCTGGCTGTGTGTGAGAGCCTGTGAAACAGCAGAGCTGGCAGTGCTGCTTTCCATGAGATGATTGCAAACCTCTGGAAGGGAGCCCTGGTTAGGCTGTCACAAGTGTCTGCTTGAGCAGCTGGAGTGGGAGAAGGAAAGGACTGGAATGCTGATGGCCAGGCCCTTGCCCAGGGCAGCAATTTGGACATAAGTTGCTACCTGCCAGTTTACGTGTAGGCTCAGCCACTTCCCAGGCTGTGCTTTTTCCTTAGAATCCCAGACTCTTTTGGGTTTGGAGCAACCTGATCTAGTGGGAGGTGTCCTTTTCCAGAACAGGAGGATGGAATGAGGTGGTCTTTTCCAAACCCAACCATCCTGTGATTTTTTGATGTCAAACAAATGAAAGAGCATATTCAGCTGGTTTGTGAGGGCGACATTTGGTACAGTGCTGCTGAAAACCAAAAATAACCTCACCCACACTGTAAGACACAAATGTGCAAGCTGTGTATTCTTTCATGACACTGATGAATGTAAACATCTCCGTTTCCATGCTCTTAACAGCTCTTTTGCCAGTGCTTTTGCCTCCTCAGGAGTGTCACTGTTGGAATAAGGATTTATTGGGTTTTAAGCCACGTTTACTGTTAGGGCTGAGAAGTGGGGATGTCATGGTCACGCTGTTTCCCCCCAGAGGAGGATATTGCTTGTTAGAGGGAGGTGGGGTGATTTTTATTAACTCCTGCCAGGAGCTTGCAGTGCTCTGCTGTGTTTTGCTTCCAGGAGTGAAACCCATAGCGTGATAGTGCTTTTGCTGTTGTAGGATGCATACAGACCCCAAGAGAGGTGTGTCTTCAGTGCCTCTCTGGAAATGACAGGTGGAGCTTTCAGGCTTGGCCCCCGTTCCATTTCTCTCCTGTGGCAGCTGAAATCTCTGTGTGTTGCAGGTGTCTGATGGTGTGGTGGCTCCCGGCTATGAGGAAGAAGCTCTCAAAATCCTTTCCAAAAAGAAGAATGGTGGTTACTGTGTCCTCCAGGTTTGTGCCCCTGCTCGAGTCAGGGATGAAGCTGGGAGCAGAGACACTTTGGACCTGAGATGATGCACCCTTACATGCTGCAGCCAGCATGCTTGTCAAGGAGTGTTAATGTATTATGCGGTCAAGTCAGTGTCAGGTTGCCTTCCTAGTTCCGGGAGTGATTGTTGGGACTCTGAAATCACCCAGTTTTGGTGACCATGACTAATGGGTCACAGATTGCTGCCAGGCCCTGTCTCCGCTGCCTCTGAGAGACAAATGAGCAGAGAACTTCACTGCAGCATCACAAAAAGAAAATCCAAGGCTTAGCTGAAGTTGCAATTGTATTGTAGCTGCCAGGGGAGCTGGAGAAGATGGCTCAGGAGCTTCAGGCAAGAAGGAACAAAATTGCAGACAGTCTTGGTAGCTGATTACCTCCTGGAATTCAATTAGCTTCACAAGGATGAGGTCATATTGGTGAAGCCTGTATCTTCAGGGCTGTCTGCAGAGGAATGCTAAGGAAAGGTGGTCTAAAAAATTTCAGTGGATTAGGAAAACCACGGAAAGCATGTGCACGCTCCTGTTCAGAGCTGGTCACCTCAGGTCTGGGTGGTTTCCTGTCTGAAACCTCAGCTGGGGCCACCAAAATTCTGAATAAGGCCATGCATGGGTGGACCTGAGCGCAGTGTCAGAGTTCCAGTGAACCCGATCCCTGCACTGGTGTAAATGAATTGTGCTTCCAGCTTGGATGGAGATGTGCCTCAAGAGTGCAGCTCTGGAAATAACCACATTCACTGTTCCCTCGAATGCCACACAGGGCTGGGAGCTGCAGCTTGAGGCACGTAGGAGGCAGCTCCAAATATTTCCGCCTTCCTCTGGAAAGCTGGAATGTGCACTCTGTGTGTGTGTGCACATTTTTTCCCTTTGTGTGAAAACTGGAAGGCTGTAGGTTTTGGTCTAAAAGTGCTTTATTGGCCTGTCTTTGGCTTTCAGATGGATCCCCACTATGAGCCCGATGACCTGGAGGTTCGAACCCTCTATGGCCTGAACCTGATGCAGAAGAGGAACAACGCGGTCATCGACCGGTCGCTGTTCAAGAACATTGTCACCAAGAACAAAAACGTGAGTGTGGGGAGATGAGTGAGCTCAAAGGCACGTGGGGTGAGTGAACTGCTGTGCCTCCATCAGGGAAGTCACCACTGTGCAACTTCAAGAGCTCCTAAAATATTTTAATGAGGTGTAACTGGCTCTTACCAAACAATGCAGCGAACTTGGGGAAATCAAGATGGCTTTCCTTTGTTTTAATTCCTTGGATAAATACGAGGAGCTGGACCTTTCCCATTACCTCAGACTGCCACAATGTTTGTAAATACTCTTTGTAAAGAAGGAGCTACCGTGTGCAATTTTTTATGGTGAGACAGGCATGTGCTGAGGATCCATCACATCTCCTCCTGACTCATTGTTTCCATCACCCTTTGGTGTGCCCTGTGGTGTATAAACTCTGGCCTGGCTGCAGTTGCTCAGCAATTGGAGCCCACATCACCAGAAAGTTTTCAGAGGTTTCTTTGTCTCTGATCTTGTTCTCGTTAAAAAAAACAGACATTAATGAGCACATGATTAGTCATGGGCTCAGAAGCAAGTTCAGACATTGAGGTAATAAAAATAATTTTCATAAATTAGGAATGGAACTTAAGAATAATACGGATTTTGGGAGCTGTCCTAACTGTTGTGGTCCTGGTGTTTATCTGGGAGCACATCTGGTGACAGCAAATGCAGAGGAGTTTTCAGGCTTAGGGCCAGCGATGGAACCTGGGGAGATTGAGTCTTACCCCTGAGGGTTGGGAGATCAGCTGCCAAACCAATAATTTGTGGGTTTTTAACCTAAACAAAATTTGCTGGTAATTGAACAAAAGAGGGTGTTTTCAGCTACCTCGTGTTCCCTGTGTGTGATTCAGTCACTGTGGTGCCTGGGGGTGTGCATGGCTGCTCGTGGCGCTCGGGGAGGTGGTGACAGTGCTGTTCTGTTCTGTTCCAGCTGCCTGAGGCTGCTGTCCGGGACCTGATCGTGGCCAGCATCGCGGTCAAATACACCCAGTCCAACTCGGTGTGCTACGCCAAGGACGGGCAGGTAACCAGGGCTTCCCCACCCCGCTGCTCTGAGGCTGCTCTGAGGCTGCCCTGGCCGGCTGGAAACCCCCAGCACACAGGGAGCTCTGCTCAGGCCCACAGGAGCTGCCCTGCACCGTGCTGTGCACAGCAGTTGTTTCTCAAGAGGCTGCTTCGAAACCTTGCTGTCATTTTTTCGTGGTAGTGGCAGGGCTGGCTCTGTCATTGGTGGGGTTGGAAAAGCTCTTAGGTGCTTCTACACTGTGGCCTTGAGTCATTTCTTTCTAGCTGCTCTGTTCTTTCACACCGTTTTTCTCAGGGAGTGTTGTAGTCGGTGTAGAGCCTTAGGAAATTACCGTAGATTTCACAGCTGGATCTGACTGTCCACATGCTTCTTTATTTTCACTTTTCACGTAGAAAGATGGGATATGCTTTCTTTTTTTCACCCCTCTGGGGCAATATACATTTTCAGTTCTCCCTGTGTTTTTTTAAAAAGCTGATGATGGATGTTGGGATTTATAGGGGCATTATCAAGTGTGTAATTGAGCTTATGAATCATACAGTCACTGAGTGGTTTGGGCTAGAAAGGACCTTAAAGCTCATCTCATTCCACCCCCTGCTGTGGGCAGGGACACCTTCCACTAGATCAGGTTGCTCCAAGCCCTGTCCAGCCTGGCCTTGGACACTGCCAGGGATCCAGGGGCAGCCACAGCTGCTCTGAGCAACCTGTGCCAGGGCCTCACCTCCCTCACAGCCAAGAATTTCTTCCCAGTATATAACCTAAATTTCCCCTCTTTCAGTTTGAATCTTGAATTTTAAAAAAATCCGTTCTTTCCAAGTCATCACTAGGTGTTCAGCCTAAATAATTTATCTAAAAGTTGTATTAAAAGTTGGTTTTTTGCCTAGCAGATCATTCTTGTGATGCTGCTGCTTAGCTGGTTCTCTGTGCTCCGTGGAAATTTTTCCATAGGCTTGGATTATTAAAAAAAAACCAAAACCCCAGAATAAAAAGACAAAGAATGTTTTTGAGCTGTAGTACATCATAAATCAGCGAAATGGATCAAAGAGTGAACCCTACAGGTAGAGAGTGAGAGGGAGCTGCAGTGCTGTCTCACAGGAGTTCTGGGATCGTGTGCTGTGTGGTTCCTCAGGATACGTCTCTGGAGATCCAGCATTTGTCCTTTATTCTGCTTTATGTTGGGGTTTTTCCTTTGCTTTTAAATGATTCTCTGCACTCAGGAGTGTTGGATCTCATAGCCCCAGAACAAAGGTGTCACTTTGCTGCTTTTCCCTCTTCATAGCAGCAATTTCCAATTTCTTTTGCAAGCCTGGGCTGAGCGTGGTGCTGCAGATGTTTCCAGTGTGTGGTAATGGGTGCAGCAGATGGAAGGGAGGGGGCAGGAGGGAGTAGGGAGGAGCAGCCTGGGCAGGCAGGGATGCAGGGGTGGCGTGCAGATTCCAATCAAATACTTTATCAAAAACACCTTCCATGTTGTTACTCTTCAAATTCTGACCTGGTTTGGGTTACGTGAGCCAAGCCTGGGAAGCCCAGCTTGCTTTCAGTCCCATTGCCTTTGGTTTTCCAGGGGTTATTTCAGCCTCCCAGCATCCCTAGGGAAGGGGGATGCCTAGGAAAACTCTGGTGTGAGAGACACCCAGAATGTTTAACAGCTTGGCTTCGCTGGGTTCATGAGTGGATCAGCCCCTCCAGCAAGGTGGCTGTGTTAGTACATTCCAGGGAAGTGTGGAGTGGGAAGCATTTCTGGACCCGAGTGTCACTTAATTTGCAGGAAGCCAGCTGCCACTAATTGCAATAAACACTTCCACTTGTTGTGGCTGACTTTCAGCTTGTACCACGTTGATTTACACTTGCTTTAATGACACCATCATGTTTTAAATTAGCAATTTTAAATTATTCTTTCTTCATTCTCTGTACGGTAGCATAAAACAAACCTGTTAATTTACCTTATGCTTTCCCAGTGACTTCACTGTTTTGTTTGTCTTCCCAATGGTCAAGTCCTTTATTAGAGTTTCATGTATCCAAGTGTCTTCAGGGTTTTTGTTTTCATTCATTATCCAGGGTAAATCTGAGTAAACCCAGACCAGTCTGGATCATTTTGCAGGAATCCTTTGGGCATTATCCATCTCATCCATTCCGTGCTGTTGCACAGCTTTCCAGCTATGGAGTGTGTTTGACTTGCCTATGAACCAAAGTGTTTTACTCAAGTAGTTCTTAATTTTCACCCAATCTTTTTTCTATTAAGTGATAGATTTTTTTTCTTTCTACTCACCTTGTGCTGCTGTCTCCTTTCCCTCCTCACACGTAATAGGCTCTGCTTAAGCACTTTTGGATTCCCAGGAGATTAAACTCTGAAAGAAACATAATTAATTTTTGTGTAGAGAAGGGGGGGAATGGCTCCTTTGTGGAGGATTTTGAGGTTTTGGCTGTGTTTTTGTGTGGGGGAAGGGAGAGATGAGGTGTAGGAAGAAGGATTTTATAAAGTGAAAAAGGCAGGGAATAGGTACAGACCAGTGTGAGGGAAGATTCAGGTACAAGTCTAGAGGCTGCATTAAGCAGAAGCTCAACCTCCTGATTTCTCTTCTCTAGACCAGAAATTCCAGGCTGGATTGAGGAAACCTTCCCCAGCAGTGTTCCATCAAAACCTGTGGTTTAAAAAAAGGCAAAAAACCTGTGTTGCAGATAAATCTCTGTAGATTTGGGGATGCTTTGTGAAGAGTTTATAGGCTGCATCACTTTGATCAACTGAAGTACAAAGTTCCTGCCGTTGTGAAGTTGTTGAACGCAAGCCAAAATTTAGTTAGTCATCTCTTGACAAAATTTGGGTCACAAAAAAGTGAAATATTTTGAGTGGTTCACAGGGGAAAGGAAAAGGCTCTTTTAGGAAGGTTCTTGGATGCTGGCAGGTAGCAGAACACCCTGTTCCATCACCGGAGTGCCAGGCCACAGCTCACAAGGAGGGGCTGAAGATGAGGCACTATTCTGGCTGGGAAAGGGCAGAGGACATCCCAAATTTTAGAAACTTGGGAAAGTTGCATGGTATTTTGGCCCCTCCTAGCAGCAGTCAGCCCAATACTCCCCAACATCTGTATCCCCAGCTAAAACTTCCTGCCTCAGCCTAGCCTTGCTAGTCCCACTCTGAAGGGCTGGGTGGCAGTCCCTGGTGTGCTGGGACACAGCCAGCCCTCGCCTTTGTGCGGGGAGGGAGGATAAACCTGTGTGGATATGATGACACACCAGTGTGCAGCTGCTATGGAGCTCCTTTGGGGTCCAGGGTCCCCTGCAAGGTGACCTGGGTGGGTTGGGAGCAGAGTTGGACACCAGCAGTGTTTGTCGGGGTGAAGGCACCACTGAACCGTAAGAAACTTTGCATCTGCCCGGTGTTTGTGCTGCCACCAGTATCCCTGTGGGTTTATTACGCACTGGTGACTTCAGTTACAGCTGAGCAGATACGTCTGATAGCGGCCCGAGCCTCCCAAGCCTTGCATTTGCTCCTTGGGGGAACAGGATCCAGCAGGATGTTTTATGGTTCTGGTAAGAGGTGAAGTCACCGTGTCTTGATGAATGGGAAGACAAATGACTCACTCCTTTGAGGGCAGCCTCCGACTTATGGCTTTACCATCTGTCCCAGTCGGAGCTGGGAACTCTGAGGCTTTGGCCAGCACCTCGAGCCTCAGCACCGTGTCCCTGGAGAACGGTCTGGGGAACAGCTCAGCTGTGGCTGAGCAGGAAATGATGGGAGAGACTTGTTTCCTGCCAGATCTCCAGACTGAAATGGCAGGAGCTCTCTGTAGGAAGCAGGACCCACAGGATGCACAAAAGTTACCAGCCCAAGTCTGACATCCCTGGTGGCTGGGCCTGGCTACAGCAGCTGAGCAAGTGATGTATTTTCATAGCAGCTTCCTTGAGATAAAACCTCTCTGTGGATTTTGCTTATCTGTTGGAGATGAAGCACAAGTGTTACTAAATAAGGTTAGCAGCAGCTATTGTAGAAAGCCTGGATCCTGGCAGATGGCAGCATTGGAGACGTGTGGTGGCTCCAGGGCCTTGACAATTCCTGGGATGTAATGGTGCCACTGACCAGCATTCCTGAGCGAGCAGTGGGTTTCCTTATCAGCCCAGCCAGACACACTGCCCCTCATCCACTGCACCTCTCAGCTGGTGTGGTTAAGCTGTGTGTGCCTGACTCACTGGAGAGACGATGGTGTTTGGGTGACCTGGGCTCAGACGTTAATGCTCTGACTGAAGTGCCCTTCTCCAGAATGGGCAGGAAGCCAGCCAGCTCTTGGCAGTCACATTTGTTTCTGTGACCTACAGGATTTTGTTTTGCCTTAAAAGCCATAATTGTGTCGCTCTCCCGAGGTTAAGGGTTTGACTCTGATGGCTGGGGCTGGTATTTAGAAGGGTGAAAGAACATAAGTGTTGTGAGCGTGACTGTCAGCTCAGCAGAGCTGTGGAAGGTAGTGCAGACAGCTGGCCCTGTAACCAGTTGACAGGATCAGGGACGCAGGCATTTCCCAAGTTTTCCCCACTAATGACCTACACTCCTTCTCTGCATGGGTGAGGAGCAGCTGAACTGGGGGAGGTCTTTCTGAGGGCTTGTCTGGGCTGCAGCTCTGGCTGTGATCTCACTCTGTGCTTCGTGCCCCCGTGCTGCAGGTCATCGGGATCGGCGCGGGGCAGCAGTCCCGCATCCACTGCACGCGCCTAGCCGGGGACAAGGCCAACAACTGGTGGCTGCGGCACCACCCCCGCGTGCTGGCCATGAAGTTCAAGGCCGGGGTGAAGAGGGCTGAGATCTCCAACGCCATCGATCAGTACGTCACCGACACCATCGGAGAGGTGAGGGCTGCCCACAGCCTCCTCTGCGGCACAGCCTCTGCCAAACGGGGTCTGAGTGCTGTGATGGGTGACCCCAAAGAGCTGCAGGATCCCCAGCCCAGGAGGGTGATTCCCCAGGGTCATTCACTGGCCCTGTGGCAAAGTGTCCTGATTTGCCCCTCCAATACTGCACCCGCGGCCCCGGGAGCTGGAGCCTGCCCTGTGCCTCAGTGAGCAGCTTGGCTTCAGCTCCTGGTTCTTCCCAGGGGGAGGATGGGTTAAAGCTCCAGCTGATGTTCCAGTTCTCCCTGCCCTGCCAGTGGCACCTTCTCACACAGAGCTGTTTGTTTGTGTGGCATTTCGGATTCTCAGAATCACTCTGACCTCCCCGTTACTGGCCATAGCGAGGCAACAAAATCGTGCATGTCCTTTTTAAGTATCAAAAGCCAAGAGCTGGGTTAGGGACCTTGTGAATCACCTCGTGAGCAGTTGCTTGTTTAAGGGGGTAAGAACTGGAGCAGTTGCTGTTTCAGAAGGTGAATCATAAGCTGAGCTGCTGTTGGTCATGGGTTAAGTCATCTACCAGATGCCTGCTGGCATTTATGGAGCAGCACACTGCAGGCAGAGCATCCTGGAATTAAGGAGGGAGAGAAGGAATCCTTCCAAGTCCTGTGGTGAGGAGAGAGAAGGCGTTAAAAGGATGCAAAAAGAGCTGATGGTGGTGGTGTGTTTTAAACCCCCTGGTATGAAGTTCCCAGCAGCAGTCACAGAGCAGAAAGCCCAGTGCCAGAGGGACACCATCACTCATCCCCTGGCAGGGAGCTGCACACTGTGGGGCTGAGCTGGCTTCTTGTCCCTGCAGGATGAGGACCTGGTGAAGTGGCAGGCCATGTTTGAAGAGGTGCCCAAGCAGCTGACGGAAGCGGAGAAGAAGCAGTGGATTGCCAAGCTGTCCGCTGTGTCCCTCAGCTCCGACGCCTTCTTCCCTTTCAGGGATAACGTCGACAGAGCCAAGCGGGTAAGGTCATGGCAGGGCCAGGAGCTGGCTCCAGGGGAATGTCTGCAGCCTGAGCTTTTCCTTTTCATTTTGTGTGCACTGCTGAGCAAACTCCCTGCTCGCTAGGATAGCAGATCCTGGGAAGGGTGTTCCTGGTGGTTACTGCTCTCACATGGGCAGTAATTATCCAGTCATTGCTCAGTTTGTTGATTGGGATAAATAGGGGATTAAAGTTTATTAAACCATTCAGGAATATCAAGCCAGGGCCTGTTGCTTCCAGAGGAACCATTTTAGGGTTATTTTTGAGCGGCAGAGAGAACTTCCTGCTCCGTTGAGGAGCAGCTTTGGGGATGGCAGCCTTCCTTCAGTGGGATGTGGATGAAGGACTGGGACTGCCAGCTCCTTTCAAGGGGGGTTTTGGTTTTCCATCCTCTGATCCTTCCCCTCCTCCCTGTCTGTGCAGAGTGGAGTGCAGTTCATCGCTGCCCCTTCGGGCTCGGCTGCCGACGACATCGTGATCGAGGCCTGCAACGAGCTGGGGATCACCCTCATCCACACCAACCTCCGGCTCTTCCACCACTGAGCCCTCGCTGGGCACAGCCTCACCAGCAGCCAGGGCTGGAATGTCACTGGTGTCACCGGGAGGCACCTGCAGCCTGTGCTTGGTCACTCTGCGAAGAGGCCTTTCCCCGTGTTAAGGGAGAAGGAAGCGTTCGTAGTTGGCTTCCAGTGTAGAAAATCAGTGTCTTTTGCAAATAAACATACGGTTGTTAGCTATGTGCAGTCTGTGTGGTCCCTGTCACCCAAATACTGTGTCCTCAGGAAAAAGGTTTGTTTTTGAGGTAGGTTCTGTGGTCCAGACTCTACTAATTCATTAGATGGTCTGTGGAATGGTGTGAAAGCCTGGCTTCTGCTCAGCTTCTCATGGAACTGATAAAGATCTGTGTTGTCCTGAACGGAGCTGGGTTGGTGGGGGTTTTTTTGAGTTAGCAGGCATTTCTAATCCAATATCCTCTTCCCTGCTGGAGGGAGAAGGGGAGCAGGAATTTTGGTCGAGGCACTCTGGGGTTTGGTGCTCTGAATCCTGCCCTGCACTCTGTGCCTTGGCAGTGCCACGTTGCTCTCTCCAGGGTGAAAGTCCCATGGACAGGCGTGTTCCCATACCGGGAGCAGAGCAGCGTTCACAGGCTGGAATGGGGGAAGTGTCTGGAGCCACCTCCCTCCTCTGCTGTCCACAGGTTGCATTAAGCAGGTTTGAACTCTTGATTGGGAAAAAGCAAAGTGAAAATCTGGAGCGCAGTGGGATGAGTGAAGGATGAGCCCAGACACGTTTTTGCTGGCAATCACTGTGACTGTTCCACAGGGACTTTGTGGTTTTGGTTCCATTTTATAAAATCCGTTCAGTTTTGCCCAGGAGCAGCCCAGAGCTTTTCAATAAACAGTTCTGTGGGCTCAGCTCTCGGCTGGTGCAGAGCAGGGAGTGTGCACGTGTGCTCTCTGCTCAAGCAGGGCTGCACAGGTGGGAGATGAACCTGGGAGAGGGGAAATTTGACGTGTGCTGCTGGCTCTACTGCTGAATTGCTGTGACTGTGGCCAAGTGTTTTGTTTGACCCAGTTTGTTTGAGCCAGACTGGTTCAAGAGAAGCAAAGAGACACTTCCTAGGTGAGTTATTTAAGATACCATAATCCACACACTGGGTTTCCTTTAATGCTGTCGTTCATCTGCCCCTGCTCCAGCCTGAAAGGGAGCCGACTCCTCTCTTTTCTGATCTCTACAGTGGATTATTTTTTCTTTTCTGATCTCTAGTGGATTATCTCTGAGTGACTGGATTAGACAGGACAGGGTAGAATGCATTCTACTGTTTTGGTATGGATTAAGACAGCAATTCAAAATAAAAATCATCCATTTCTTCCTGGCTGGCCTGTTGGCTGTGCTAACCCAAACCCTGGCCTCTGACTGGTTTCTGTGCCTTTGCTTCCCATGAATTGTCACTGCTTGCAGTTTTACTTTAAAAGTTATCGGTGGGGACTCTTTCTTCCACAGAGAAGAGTCCACATGTCTCCTGTGTCCCGCTGTGGTGGCTGGAGCTGGCACGGACCCTGCTGTGAGGTTCTCTGGGGAATCTCTCTGTCCGTTCTTTTCCTGCATCTTCTACAGCACTGGCTAAAGCAGAGAGTGGCAGTGAGAACCTGGCAGCTCCTGTTCTGTGTATTCCCCTCGTCTTTGCTGTTCGTGGGGCACTGTTTATTTTACTGAAGGAAGCTAACAGGTGAGATCTGCATGAGATGGGAAATGTCTGCCTAAGGTGATACCTCTCCAGGGCCTGTCTGCTCTCTTGTGCTGCAGACTTGCACAGAACATCTCGGCACCTGCAAAGGGATGGTTTTGCCTCCTGCTGGGCCTGTGGTAAGGCTGAAGGACAGGCAGGACTTGTCACGAGTGGGGAAATTGGATTGTTCAATGTCCCAAACAAGAGTTCCTGACGACCCTGCCTCACTTGAGTGGATAAAGGGTGATAAAAATCTCTGGTCTGGTTCCAGGTGTGAGGTGACTTCCCAGAAACGTCTCTGGGAATGGTCTGTCCCCTGTGCTGCAGAGACAGTTTCAACTAGCTTGGCACCTTCTGCCTGAAGGAGGCTTCCCCTGAAGCTGTGAGAGTGGTTGTAGGAAGGGCTGTGGCGGTCCCAGGGTATCCCTCCTGAAGCTTTGCTGATCTGCTGCTGCCTTGGACGTCTGCAGGGATTAAACCTGGACTGTGCAGCTCTCCCCGGTGTGTCTGCCAGAGGAAAGGGACTGTCCCTGCAGCCGATGTGTTCTGAGGAGCAGCTGCTGCCGGGCTGGGATTTGCACTGGCACCATGTGTCCTGCAAGGTGGCCCCTGGCAGGACAACAGCTCCCAAAATGTGGAAGCAGGAGAGCAGGGAGGAATCATTCTGGGCCTTGGCAGGCAGTAACAGAGAATTTTGGGTTTTTTTCTCCAGCCACCAAGGGACTTTTCCCTGGAGTAAAGAGCCCTGACTGGTTGTTCCTGGGCTCTAACCAAAGCTGAGCAGACAAACCCTGTGGAGATGTGCCTCCTCTTCTGGAAAAGAACTGCCAAGGGCTTCAATTCTGCAGGGCTTGGCATAGCTGTGAGCACCCTGTGCTTTAAGGCACGGACAAAACTCTACGGGGAGCTGGGGAAAAGTGCTATTTAAATGGTTTTATCTTGAAATGCTCCCTGTGGGGAAGAGGAGGTGTCTGCTGCCAGTACAAGTGATGTGACAGAGGAGAGGAGGTGGACTATGACTCCTCTTCAGTGTGTCGGTGAAGTGAACTATTTAGTGAAAAAGTGACCATGAAAGGATCATTGCAGAGTTTTCTCTGGTCCAAAATATGTAGCCCTCACTTGTGAAAACCAATCTAGGTGAATGGGAAGTTACTCCTCTGTGTCTCTGCCTAAGCCAGTTTTAGTTCTCAGGTTTTTAGGGACTTGTTTGGCTTTTGAACATTGGTGGAGTGGAACTGGGTGCTACTCTTTGCAGAGGTTTTGGGGGCTCTGTAGACAGCAATCCCCGACAGCAACTGCCATATGTCAAGAAGCCAAATGGAGCCAAGTTTCCATGTGATGCTTTATTGGATCCAGGGAATGCCGGTGCCTGGAGCAGTACAGTGCGTGTGCAGCCGAGGGGAGGGGGCTGAGCAGTCCTGGCAGGACGGCTCCTGCTCTGCGGTTGCGGAGGCTGTACAGGTCTGGGCAGCGCAAGCAAAGGGACTCACTGCGGGCTGGGTCACTCTAATCCACACTGGTTTGGTTGCAAAAGGGTTGGGAGGAGCATTTTGTTTACCTCCCTCCCCACCATGAGGTAGAAGCACAGGAGACAGGAAAGGGGCCTGTGCCTGTAACACCCAGGCTCAGACCCAGCTGGTGCCTGTCTCCTGCTGGGCTCTGAATCACTGAACACATTCAGCTTCACAGGTTTGGACGGTCTCGCTAACTCTGGCAACTCAGCCACTGAAAGCTTATTTAATTCTAGGTTAATTCTAGGTCTGGAACCATGTGTAGCTCAGTTCATGTGCAAAGCAGGGGCTGTTTGCCTTTCCCTCCCTTCCCCTGCAGCCCCAAAGCAAGCCTGTGCCTCCTGCCCGTGCCATACCTACCCACTGTCTGCGCTCTACGGGGCAGGGGTGCAGCTGGAAGCCTTTAATTAACAAACTGCTCTACCAATATGCTCTTGAGGTTTACTTCACTCTTCCTTGGGATCTTTGTTCCATCTCGTGCCAAGGCAATGTTACTCCAGCTCTGAATCATCCCGCTCAGAAAAATCCAGCTGAGAATAATCATCTTCATCCTAAATTCCATGGCAGTAAAGAGAATCACTTAAACTATATGTCTGGTTTGTAAATCTTTTTATTAAAAGAGTTGGTTTTTTTTCTTTTCCACAGTAGTAAAGCTTTGGCACTTACAGTATAAAAATAATCACTGATCATAATTACACAAATTCCTCTTTGTCAACTGCATACTAAGTGTCTTCCATACATTTTATTCCCATATAAAAACACTTGAAGGTCAGGGGAACAAAACTGATAAATAACAGTATGAGATATAAAGATACAGCTAGAAAAATACTAGGATCATCAAGAAAGAGTTAGGACTGTGCATATTTTAAATATCACAGTGATTTGATTTGCTGTTCCTATCTTATTGCTGGCTGCACGCTTATGTGAAAGCAGAAGTGTTTGGTGGACTTTCCTATCCCTAAACCTCAGTAATGTTGTACTCAAATGTTCTTGCATAGCACGGGAACCTTGAATTTCTACACCCTCCCTCCCCCTTAGTATTTTGATCCCCCACCAAATTCGTGATTTACCACCTCTCCCCCTCCTCCCCCGCCCCTTTTTTTTTTTTTTTTGCCCCCTTTAAATTTTGAAAATATTGACCGGAATTCAACACTTTGAGCAAAACCAAGACAATCGCTATCAATCATGAGAAAAGTCTGAAACACTCCAAGAGTGGCGCTTGGAGAAGCTGTGAGTTGAGCTTAAGCTGGGAAAATGGCTCCAGAGCAGGGGGCCATTCTCACTAGATGCACTTTTGCTAGCATCACTCCAGTTTGGATGGTAATCGTGGCACATAGGGGTTTATACTTTGGTTTGTCTGTTGCCATGGCCGCAAGAAGTCTTGCTCGATGTTACTTTCCCCGTGGATGTTGTGTGTCTGCCTGTACATCTAGGGGCATGAAACACTCAATGGGGCAGTTGACGTTCTGTCAGGAGGGAAGGAAATCAGTTAGAGCTCTGTCCCGGGCGTGGTTTGTGCTGGGAGCCGCGGGCAGCCCGTTTCCCAGCACAAAGCACACAGCTGGAAATCACTCCATGCACTACCGCCTCGGAGCATGCAACGAGCCCTGCTGGGATGGTGGCACTGCCCATGTGTGTGGGGGGTGAGCTCAAGCAGGTGTGTGTGCACGGGGCCGGCATGCACTGCTGGGAGCACGAACCCGCACGCCGCACTCGCCCTCGAGCCCTACAGACACCCCGCCGCCTGCGCCACAACCAGGGCAGAGAAGGAAAGTTGTACTCACGGTGTTGGTGGCCTGGTGGTACCTCTGTGTGAACTGTGTGTAGGTGTGGCCAGCGGAGCCTTCGGGGGTCTCCACGCTGGGCCTGCGGCAGTTGTCGCAGCGCCAGCCCTGCGGGGACAGGACAGACCCGTCAGTGCCACTGCCAGGGCTCACAGAAGCCCAGACTGGTTTGGGCTGGAAGGGACCTTAAAGCCCATCCCATTTCACTCCCTGGCTGTGGGCAGGGACACCTTCTACTAGCCCAGGTTGCTCCAAGCCCCATCCAAGCTGGCCTTGGACACTCCAGGGATGTAGCAGCCACAGCTTCTCTGGGCAACCTGTGCCAGGGCCTCACCACTCCCAAAGGGAAGGATTTCTTCCTAATATCCCATCTAAATCCACCAACCTTCAGCTTAAAGCCATTAATTCATGAACATTCATACGTGTGGCTACAGAGCCACCACCGAGGCTGCTCCTGCGTTACACCACGCAGGCACCGATGTAAGCACTTCAGCTCTCCCAATTACTTCTCTTCTTGTATGGGCCTGTTTTGGCCCTTTCCATGACCTGAAACCCAGCAGCCTTAGAAGTGCAGCCCAGCACAGCTTCCCTGCCCCTTCCCTGTGTCCAACACCTCCCTCCTGCTCACCTGCTGTCCTCCGTAACAAGTGCAGGAGCAGATGGCCCCGAAGTACTCCTTCTGCCACTGCTCCCCAACGTGGTACATCTTGCCGTCGTCATAGCACGTGGTCTCGTCTGTGGAGGAACAGGCAGAGCTCAGCTGCGGGGCCTGGGCTTGATTTAAGCATTCTCAGAGCAGCCTGGTGATCAGAAGGGGAGCCCCTGGGCAAGTGTGCTCCCCTTGTCTGAACATCAGCCGTGTTCACAGCTCTGCAGACACTTTAACCTACAACAGGAGGGTGTTTTTCTGACAAGAGCAATGCAGTTTAGGTCACAGTGTGAAGGACAGAGGAGCTTGAGGCTACAGGCCCTGCAGGGAAGTCCAGCTGGGGTAATCCGCCCCTCTGAGAGCAGTGGCATGTCCCTGGTGTGCAGCTCCAGGGCCAGAGGCAGACAGGTGCTCAGTGTGCTGAGCTAACAAAAGGTTTTCTTCTTTTCAAGCTCAGGAATGTGAGATTTATGCCTTCAGCTCTTGTGAGAACAGATTGAAGCTGTCACCAGCTCAGCCTGAATCAGACACACTGATGCTCTGCTTGTCCCCCTGGCAGGACAGAGCTGAGACGCGGAGATTTCCTGAGCTCAGACTAACGGCAGAAAGAGACTTACGAGGTTCACACTTGAATTCTCCTTTCCCATTCCCAAGGCAGGTGCAGCTCATCATCTGGCCATTCTCCCCTTGCCTGTCCCACTTCTCCCCAATCTTGTAGTTAACTCCATTGTCATGGCACCACTCTGGAGAAGGCAGAGGAACAACAGTCAGGAGTTATCCCGCATGCAGCAGGAGGAAAACAGTTTGCCACTGTCTCAGGAAGGGCAGGAGAAAGAATCTTTTCAGCTCATCTAGGTCCCAAGGAGGAAATGGGTTCAGCTCCTGCAGTTTTTAACTGCTGAAGGCTGTTCCAGCTCTGGGAAATGTGTAGAGGCTCTTGGGAAAAAAGTAGGATGTGACAAAGAGTGGGGAGAGGAAGAGAGGAAAAGAAATGAAAAGGAATTTCATCAATGTGGGGCAGGAAAGGAGAGAAAAATATTTTAAATGCTCTTTTTTTGTGCAAATACCCAGTATAAACTTTACCACAATCTTGCAAGACACAATGGGTAAGCCACGTGTATCAAATAATGAAACACAAATATTAATCCTGTAAAGTAAGTATCTTTTCCTGTAAAATTAAGTGTCTTTGCATAGACTCCTGTGAGTTTATGCAAATCGCAGAAATACGCTCTTTGCTGAGCTTATTCCACAATTTAAAAGCCTAATTTCAATTAGCTGGGTATGTGTTGTGTTAAACAGCTCAATCACAGACTTTTCTTCCATTCCCTTACGTCAAGTTGGATAGCCTTCCACGTAAACCACAGTTCTGCAAAAAATAAAACTTAATGCCCTGGGCAGAAGTGTTAGAAAATTATAAAACTGGTTTTGAAAGCTGCTTTGCAAAGGCTGCCTGCAACGCAAATCAGATTTACTGTAATACCAGCACTGGCTGTAATAACCACTGAAATCCACACTTTCCCATATTACCTAGACACGTCTGGCAAGGCAAAAAAGTCACTTATCAATAGAGTATTGATCGTTACTGATGGCAATTCTAGATTAGCTGCACAGCTCAGAGGTAACCAAAGTTTTCCATCACTTCTCATGATGCAAAAAAACCGCTTTGGTTTGGAGACTTCAGATCCTGCCTTCCATTTGCATCATGTTTGGACCAGGCTGGTTCTGCCAAACATGGCACTGGTGCTGGGGGAGAGGGGATGGGGGTGGTTAAGAGCAAGCTACTCACTAGAAGAGTCACATCTGAAATGGCCACTGCCAAAGCCTAGACACTGGCACCAGAGCTTAAAGCCAGTTTCAGATAAGCGCTCCCATTCCTCGCCAATGGAATAGAAGGAGCCAGTGTAAGTATCAAAGCAGGTGTCGTCAGCTGGCTGGTTTAGTCCTTCAGACACTGGAACACAAAAAGAAACAGGCATCACACACAGCAATGGGAGCTGCTGAAAGACAGAATGATTTTCAGTGAATACACACTTTTTTTTTTTCTTCTTGCAATATCCTGGCAGTAATGGAGCCACCCCATGGGCATATACTTGATGGGTCTGTCAGCAGCCCAGCTCCCTGTGATTTATTTTCCATTTGCATGTGTCGGAGCAGTTGAATGATAAAAAAAACTGACATGAAGGCTATTTTCATTTTGGTTTGCCAAGTTTCAAGGAAGTGTGAGTTTTTGCATTTGCTGCTGGAGAGCAACAACCTGACTCTGGCTGTTTCTAGGAGGAAATGTGCTGTAAGGCGCTGAGGACCAGCAGGGGGTTGGGTAGCTGTACGTGCACTGTTTTGGGGTGCTGCAGGTTCTGTCTCATGGCAGGGGATGGGAGAAGGAGACCAGACCCTGTTGTTGGGCAGTGATTTGTCAGCTTAGGCTTGTGCCTTGGCTGGCATCTGGGTGCTCTGCAACCACCAGGTCAGTGTGTGATGATCAGGGTCAAGAGATGATGGTCCAGTCTATGGCAGAGCTAAGGCACCAGGGATTCTGACTCCCTTTAAGCACAGCAAATACCAGATCTCTCCTGGGGCCTTGGGGTGTGTCTGGAGCCGCAAAGCACATTCTCCGTGCTCACACAGCAGCTCAGGACAGCTCCCATCCCACCATCAGTGTGGGTCAGTTATCCAGAACCAGAGGACCTCACGAATCACGTGTCCCAGTGTCCTGCTATGAACTGTCCTCGTCAGGAGAAGTTTCCTTTCTGAACCACTGTCAAGCTTGGGCACCAGGCAGGCTACCCTGAGTAAGGGGAATGAGGCAGAGGCTGCACAGGCTCAGCCAGACTCCCTGAGACTGTTCCTTACCAGTGTTGCCAACTGTGACCACCTCCTCCAGCACCTTCTGTCTCCGGTGATCCTTCAGGGCTTCCACGATGATGTTGTAGGTGGCCCCTCTTGTAAGGCCCTTGAGTGTGGCACTGGAGGAAGTGCCAGGAACCCTGAACTGCAACAAGAGACAATGCCAGGTCACCAGACAGGGAGGAGGGAACACCCTTGAGGTGTTTAGGATGATACCTATACTCTGTACTGTGATTGGAGATCTACCACTCCCCGTAGATATTCTGAGAACTTCAAACAATACCAAATTAAACTTGGCTACTCTGGACTACCGATCATGAGGGCTTTAGTTCTGCCATTTCAGGGAAACCAAGGGAGACACAGGAGGAGTCTTTCAGCTTGGAGAAGCAGCACCCCAATCTTTGAAACTCACACTCTTGCTTGCTGTGAAATGTCACTGCTGACAGCATTTCAAAGCTTTCTGATTTTGCAGTTTTATCCTGCAGCCTTTTCCATAAAAGAGGGAGGCTTTTATCCATCCTGATCTCAGCTATGTGTTAAACAGACTCTTTAGGCTAATTCCTCCCCTGGCACAGCAAAGGGACTGGTGCCCCACGAGACTCTGCTGTCCCGGGTGAGGCCACACCGTCCCTCTGCCAAGACAGCCCCGCTACCTGCAGCGTGTCCTCGTCCTGGCTGACGGGCTGGCAGGAGATGATGTACTCGGAGCTCTCCAGCAGCGGCCTCCAGGAGATGGTGGTCTGGGAAAGGGCCTCCTGGCCCGTGGTGTCGTTGCGCTGGGGCCTGCGGGAGTGCGGGAATGAGGGCTCCACGATGATGGGCACCTGGTACCCCGGGACCTCGATAGCTTCGTCCACGCTGGGCAGCGGGCGCCTCGATCCTGGCCGGAGTGGCGTGGCCGTGGTGGGCCGCCTGTAGCCGTGCTCCTCGAGGAAGACTTGCTGGCCCTGGTGTTCTACACTCTGAGGGTGCGCCGGGGAGCCTGGAAGTTGGATACCGTTGCCATTGTCATACCTATTGTTCGTCAGGTAAGGGGGCCCCTCGTCAATGGATGGCACGTCGAGGATGTCGGGCTGGTTGGGGTGTGGTCTGCTTATCAGCGTGGGCAGCTCATCTGGCCAAAGAAAGGTTAGAGGCCATCAAGCAAAGCGTGGCAAAGGAACAACGGCGAATTAAACAGCTGTATTGCACCACTCCGAGCATCAAATATTAGCAATCGTCCCAAGATGCAACACACTTTTTATGACCTCGCTGTGATTGCAAAGATGATTTCTATTTCTCTCTATATCTTTATGCATAGGCATAAGAAGTGTGTTGGCATGAAATTTTCATACAGCTGAGCAACACTTCTGAACACTGCAAACCAAAGAAGCCGCCACCACTGCTCACACTGAGAAGAAATGATTACAAGAAAAGCGCAGGTTATCATTTTAAGAGGAATCACTGGTGAGCAGGAAGAAACTTGCTCCTTGATCATATTTGGATGTCCAGCTGGTACTTTGCTTGCTCTGGGTATCTCAGTCTTGTGCTGTGAAAGTTTCAAAGTAACAGAATTGCAACAGGCAACAAATTGAATGGATTCTGTATTTGATGCCATCAAGTGTTAGACAGTAATGATTTAATTATCAATTAGGCACCCAAGCAAGAATCCAGCACCAAGCACATTGTTCTGTTCCTAGTGTTCAAACACAGGTAAATGTGATGAATATGAATTTAGAAGTGTACCTCTTGCATCCTTCAAAAGGAAAACCTCCTTACAAAGCCTATTTGACTCAAAGAAAAGGTGTGGCTGAGTGGCATGAACAGCATATTTTAAAAAACATTATTATTCCAGTCCTCCACAACTGTCCTTCACTGTCTTCCACACTGTATTCCCCAAGCAGAAGACATCTCCTGTTGGCACGCAACAATCCAGAGCTTTGTTTTACCTGTCCTTTTTCTGCCCATCAGTGGTTCACTCCTTTGATTGTTCTTCATAGCAATGATGTAGATGATGTACTCAGTGCCAGGTTCCAAACCTAGGGAGGGAGGAAGGACACAGAACAATTTTAGGCTTACAAGTTGCTTTTCCTTTATGATTATGTGTGAGGTCTAAGGCAGAATGAGAGCTGGGTATGGCTACAGTATCGGGGATGTGCATTTTGGATCTGAGGTTTTCAGGACAGTGCAGAGAGTTCAGCCTCCTGTTGCTCAGGGCGAGTTTGCAATCTGGCCATGTCAGCAGGATCATGGACCCAAACATAAGGGATCCTCAGCACCTGTGACTGGTGGGGTGCCAGAATCCTGGGCTGTTTCTCCTTGAAAGGACAGCAGTTGTGGTGACAGTGGAAACAAACATTGGACTGTTCAAATGTGGTGGTTGTTCTGATCAGTGAAGCAGAATGTGTTTGTAGGACAGGTGTGCTTACAGGACCACTCTCTAGTACTGGAAACCACAATAAAGGAACACAATTTTCTCTGTCTATTAGCTAATCATCAACACATTTTATAATTAAGCCTTCCCCTCCCTCTCTCTTCAAACTCACAAACCCAGGTGTTTCAGGTGAAGAGCTCCCAGACAAAACAGAGTTACCAGTAATGGTCGCCTCAGTGGTGCCGGGCCGGGGGCGAGGCAGGACCTCCTTGACTGGTGAGCCAGGTTTCTCATATCTGATGATGTAGCCGGTGATCTTGGCTCGGGGAGGCTGCCAGGTGGCCAGCAGGGAGTTGCTCGTGGTTGTGAGGAAGCGCAGGTTGGAAGGAGCATCAATAGCTGGGTGGAAACAAACGGGAACAAGTCAAAGGCAGGAAAGACCTGCAGATTCTTCAATGAGCTACACCTGCTTGACACCCTTCTCAAACTTGGGAGTAAAACCTATTGCTCTAAGTCACAGGAAATATTAAATGTGATCAGATATGGACAACTCCTAACCGGCCAGATGTGATTACTGTGCGTTAACATGAGCAGAAAGGTCAGACAAGGTCATTACCAGTGGAGGCATCCACTACCACCGGGGAGCTGCGTGCGTTCTCGTTCAGAGTGTACAGGTAGATCTTGTAGTCAGTGCCAGGCTGCAGGCCTAGAATGAAGCAGAAACACAAATGTTAGCTAATGAGAGGAAGATGGCCATCAGAATGTCTTTCAGCAATCTCTTCTTGGAGCCTGGTCTTGATACCTCGGATATTTTTATCCCACCTTTTGTTCCTATGGCATTTCTCATCAAGGATATTCCATTCCAAAACAAGGACCCAGTGTAGTTTCTGGTGTGACCCTGCAGCTGCAGAAGCCCTCGCTTACCAGTGATAGTGTAACTCCTGAGCTCGGGGCTGATGGTCCTTTGGATGGGGTTCTGGCCACCCGCAGGGATGGCTTCCACCAGGAAGCCAGTGATGGTCTCAGTCTTGGTTCTCCAGGTGATGGTGATGGTGGTCTCGGTGACATCTGTCACCCGGGGCCTGCGAGGGGGACTCACATCTGCACCACAAGGAAAAGGGGTCCTGTCAGTGCTGTGGGGACTGAGGATCTCGTCAGCCAAGTGCTGGTGAAGCCTGGGACGGAGCTTTGTACAGAGCCCCACTCTGGACACGGAGCAGGCTCCCGGCCTCTGTACCCCCACAGCACTAGGTGGTCATTCGGGGAGGGCCAGCACTTACTTTCCAGGGTGGTGACCACCCCCTGGGCTGGTCGGCTGGTCAGGGAGTCCTTCAGGGCATACACACTCACTTCATACTTGGTTGCTACCTAGAACGGACAGAGTTACACCACGTTACGAGAAGGACCCAGCACGGGGGAAATACTCCTGCCCTCAGTCAGTGTTTGGTGGAGCCACGTTTCTCAGTCACCACTTAACTGAAATATGAAACCTTAAAATAAATCAGGGAAGGATTGATGGGATAATTCTTTAATATTTCCAGCTCTAATAAAAGAGTAGCCACAGACCCTGACAAGCAGGGCATATATGCACACTCGGGAGCACGAGAAACCCTGGAAGAAACTTATTTATCAGCCCTCATTTTAGAATCTGTGCTTCAAAGCTGATTCTTCAGCTTCAGAAAAGCTCTAATTTCCCTTCTATTTCTCCCAGGGTTAATGGATGCCATTTGCTATGATAAGGAATTAAATAATGTGAATAGAAGAGAATTGTGAAAGTAACAGCATGGGGGTTTTTGTCCTTGGATGCATCAGACCGTGGGTCCACTTAGATTAGAATGTTTTTTAAGGCTCATTTTTGAAAATGATTCATAAAACTCCTTAAAAACAGATCAGTAGCTTTTTAAGATCGCAGGAACCATAAATGCAGTGATTTTCAGCCTTCTCCAGTTCAGGAACTCCTGAAATGTTTCCAGTGGGGAAGATGGCTATATAGCAAATTTAAGCCTACTCACAAAAGACTTGCATTTTTAACTTATATTTTGCAGATGTCTTAAAAATAGGCAATAGACTGCCAGAGCTCCCATATCACAGCTTGAAATCTCCATGTTAGCTCACTTGATCTGACCTCTTTTTTGAAAGATGAGTAAAAGATTTTTGCTGGGTTACTTTTGATTGTGAACCCGATCATTTGCATTTCATTAGGCATCCAGTCTCTCTGTGCTAGATGAAGAAGGGGGTAGAATGCAGATTCAGCAGGCCAATTATTTGCCTTTTAAGGAAACTGCAGTACTGAGTAGCTGCAGTCTGACTTGGTGTCAGCTTCAGAGCCAGACCCTTAGGAGCTGTAACGATCTCCTCCAACTGAAGGTCCTGACCCAGGAGTCTGAAATTGCTTTAAAAGTCTCCTTCCCACAACACAAAGGAAAAAGTTACCATCAAGCCAGACACGACTGCAGATGTGCTGTCTGGAGAAAGGTTGATTTCCTTCATAGGACCAGTCTTTTCTTTGGGGTTCACTCTGACTCTGTAGCCAGTGAGGCGAACGTTGGGTGCATTCCAGTTGATGGTGAGACTGGTGGGAGTTACCTGAGTGAACTTCAGGTTTGTTGGAGGTGGAATTGCTGCAAAAATCCAGATTGGCACATAGTTAGCTAGTTTAAAAAAGGACAGTCTTGGATAAGACAACATTCTCTCCTCAACATGACACAGGTTTAGGCCAGGAAAGTGGAGTGCCTTCTGCAAACACAGGCACAGAGCACCGTGGGAGAGGATGTGGTATTCAGGAGGAGGTTCTCAAATCTACAGTAACACTTTCCAGCAGAAATAAGGAGATATCGATGCTTCAACCCGAGTTAAGTGAGCAATGACATTTGCTGTGATAGAAGGTAAAGGCTTGGGAAGGTGCTTAAATCTCTAGCGGGCCAGTCCGTTTTAATTATTCTACCAGTCTCTGCTTTTCATCACACAGCTCATGGTTTCGTCCTGCTCCACTTGCCCTTTCTGTTCATTTCTAAAATACAACGGATGATTTACAAAAGTAAGTAAGAAGCAGGCTCAGGAATTGCAGAGAAGATATAAAAACACTGCAAATGGAGAGGGGAAGCATTTTACAGCCACTTACACGGCGAGCAAGGCAATGGAAAAGCAGAGCTGTGGTGGCCGTGAGGCTCATCACACAAGAGCCTGTTCACGAGCTAACACATCCAATATCCTTACAAACAAATGTTTGCCTAAAAAAAAGGAGTGTCCATTGAAATATTTTCTTGCCTTACTGTTGCTAAGCCTGGGGCTGTAAACAGAGTGAAGATACACCTTACCATAGTGCCCACCATGGCACACTGCTGTCAAAGTTCCAATTTTACAAAGTGGAAATACAGGATAATTCTTCCTTTTGGCTTTGCTCAGAGCTCAATCTAAAGCCCATGACAGTCAATGGAAAGTCTTGAATGACTTCAAATTTACTTCTGAACAGCCCACAGAGAGTGGGTTTGAAAAAGTACTCTATTTGCATTTCTGGCAGGTAGTCAGCCAGCTGTTCCACCATTACATCACTTTGCTCCAGTTTAGCACAGCAAATGTGTACACTAGGCCCCACTGAATTCATTCCACCCCTGGAATTAAAGCGCCAGCTCTTCAGCCACAAATGAATGGGAGACCTTTATTACACAGGTGCTACCTGTCTTTGTAATAAACTCACATCTGGTAATGCTGGAAGCTTGCAATGGATTCCATATTGCTGGAAGCAATGTTAAGCTAATTCCTTGCAATAATTTTCCTTTTTCATCAAGGAATTTTCAATGCATGGAATTGCAGCTGGATCAGCCCGGCACAGAAGGGACTCTCCTGCTCTCATGGAGGGGATGAGGGTGCAGGGTGTGGGCATGCAGTGGGCTGCGGTCCCTAGGGCAGTGCCAGTGAGGGATCTGCAGGCTCTGCGAGACCTGAGGGCTCTGCAATCTCCTAGCCCTTCCTGCTGATCTTTGGCTCCTTCCAACAGCAAGGTCCCTGGGGATGAAAGCTGCCCTCATCTCTGTTGTTGGTCACTACCTGTGCTCTAGGTGTCCCATAACCTAAAGGCAAGACAAGAGCACTGGGAGAGCGCTCACCACGGATCAGGCTCAGTGACAAGGGACAGGACACCACTGGAAACCCCTCCCTCCTTTCTCTAGGATCTGATCCCTCAATGCTGCTCTCTTTCCTGCCTTCCCTGATGTGTGTGCAGGCTGACTCTGCTGGCACGCAGCTCTGAGGCCCCAGCTAAGCCATCCCTCAGGAGCGATCCCATCCCCTGGGCTGCCCCGGGGCTGTCCCGGTGCGGAGCACCAGCTGCACATGGAAGCACAGGTTACCCCACGGGGCAGAAGCCGCTGCTGCCATGGCCTGCCGGGGGTGGTGGGAGCTGTACCTGTGGACTGGGTCCCAGTGAGGGGCTGGCTCTCCATGTCATCGTAAATGGCAACGATATTGATAGTGTACTCAGACCCTGGCCTGAGGCCATGCAGCTCAGCAGTGTCTTCTTCGCCACCTGGGGCCGGCAATAGCTCATGGATTCCATCCTCAGGGCTTGAGTAGGTCACCTTGTACCTGGTGACTTGCCCCTGAGGGCTTTCCCAAGCAATTTTGATGGAATCAACATCCACCTCAGTGAATGTTAGTCCTTTAGGGCGGTCAATGTCTGTTAGGCAAATTAACGGTAAGAGGTTAAGTGATAAAAAGCAGGTTGTGGGTGAGGAAAATAAAAAGCATTTCGATAACATGCAAAGCAGTTTTCGGTTTGGCAGTGGCAAGGGGGTACTGGATTCTCCTCTGTGCTGTACCTTGCACACACGCTTACATCCCCAAGGCTGAGTTTGCAGGTGCCAGGCAGCAGGAAGGCAACCTTGGCCTTGTGGAAACCAAAAGGACCTGCACTACCCCTTCAAAGCAGGACACCAATTCTCACCTATTTTTGAGTCCTCTTGGCACCAAAACCCCTTTTACATAACTCTAGAAGCATTAAGCTACCTCAAAGAGGGTAAGAGAAAAAAAGAAACGGGAATTGTAAGACCCATTTCTCCCATGTAAATGGTTCCTGGTGCTAAAGGCAGCCAGAGAACCCACCTGACTCTAAGTTTGGGTTCATGGTGCAATTGCTATTTACTACTGTGAGCTGCTGTGCAAAGTGCCAGTCCAAGGAGAATCCATCCCACCATTTTCTTCCATAAATTAATACCCAATTAACACACTCATCAAGAGAGCAAAATTACTCAGCATATTACATTGTAAAATCAGTTAGAAACATTTCAGCTTTGTATTGAGTGCACAGGGAATGTCCACAGGTGCAACTGGGTGATACGCACACCTCCCAATTAAACCAATTAAGGGTTTTTTTCTAGAAAAGTGGGAGCTCTTTGCTGGACAGCAGGGAAGTGAGCCTTGTTCCACAGAAGTCTGGAGGGGCTATCACAGAAATACACCCATCTGTTACACAAAATGGGAGGATCTAGCATGTCATTTTTATATTGGATCAAAATCACACTTTTCTGTAAGATTTCAACTTTTTCATTTGCCACGTTGCATTAGTCCCCAATTTTTTATGTTTTCTAGTTGGCAAAGGTGATTTTTGTCCAGGACTTTGTTGGTTTGAATGCGGACTCTTCACTCGTTTCTGCAAAGCTCTGGAGAAGCTCCAGTGGTCTTTAGGACAGTTCTGTAGCATTTGGGGCTGAGTCGTGG
The DNA here is from genome assembly GCA_013400735.1 of Pomatostomus ruficeps. NCBI lineage: Eukaryota > Metazoa > Chordata > Aves > Passeriformes > Timaliidae > Pomatostomus > Pomatostomus ruficeps. Next base: position 523,377 of record VYZT01032981.1, on the reverse strand, counting down.
TTTTGAATACGAGCTTGAGTGGGGAATAACATGCACACAAATCCCAACCCCAGAGGTGTTCCTCAAAAGGCACTCTGCCTCAGAGATATCCTTGAGTTACAAGGTCTCTCGTGTCCCTTCAGTGACCAGAGCAGGACTGCTGTTTCATACAGGGCACCTCAGTCCCGGAATTAGTCTTTCTTTTGCAGTGCTTCATCCCAAATTCTTGGTACAACCCATGTCCTTTCCCTTACTCCCTTGCACAGGGCAAGTGCTCCCCAGCCCAGCCCAGTCCCTGAACAGCAATCACCTTTGCCACCTCGCTTCACACAAAGGAGATCTTGGCACATTTTATCCACTGATTGGCTGATGGCAAACAAAACCCCAAAGGACTTTGTGGCTTTAGTGAAAGAAAATGAGAAGCGCAGCATTTTGAGGGGGCGGGGAGTTGCATTTTGGCAGTGTTTGAGGCAGAGGGACTGCGTTTTTGCCAGCATCTGCAGCTTAGGTGCACAGTACTTCTCACAGGGCAGAACACCTCACACTCTCCTGCAGACCAGGCCCCCGGCTTTTCCTTCCCCTGGGAATGTGATGGTAGGTTCAGACATCAATAGACAACGTGTGTTTGTTCCCATGAAGTGAAATACATACTGGTGACGGCTGTCTGGACCAAGGGCGGGCTCTCTCCGTTCTGATTCTGAGCATAGACACTGACAATGTACTCCACTGTGGGCTGCAGACCTTCAATAGTGACTTGGGTTTGATCTGGCAGGAAAGAACACCATCAGTCAGAAAGGACAGCACAAAGCTGCAGAGAGCTTGCCTCAAAGCAGCCCTGAATGAATGGCCTATCTAAGGTGTACCATGAATAAATGTCATTAAAACAAGGTGGGATTGACAAATTAAATCTGTCTTTAAATTGCACCATGCTTTTCCAGCAGTGCACAACTGCCATTTGTATCTGCTCCAAGGCTCCACAGCTGAAAGGGCAGGTTAGCACAGTGGGTAAAACAAAGCACAGGGAGATCAGCTTTCATCATTTTCCAGGATAAGATGAGCACCAACTCAGCTGCATGACAAGCATCCCCAAGTGCTCTGCTGATCCTACAAAATGCAGTGCTCCTGAGGGCTGACATGGCAGGTTCCACAGGCACTACACTGCAAACCTGTAGTGTATGTGACTCAGTCCATGCCATGACCAAGGGTCACATTATGTGACCTCCAGAAGGATTTCAGAACAAGTTCTGCTGGATGCTAGAAAATCCACTGGTAGTTCTTTGAAATGCAGGTGCTTTTCAGGCATACTGAGGCTGTCAAGAATAAACTTTTGCAGTGCAGTGGTGTCAAAGAAATATGAAGCTTTTGGGGCAAAAATCTGCCCTAGCTCATCTGTCCTGGATGAGACACAATTGCAAATCAGCAGAATGGCAAAAAAAGGTACAAGCAATAGCAAGATTTTTACTAGTCACATCTTGCATTCTTTACAGATCCAGCCAAGGATGAGAGGACTCTTACCTGCAGGGACATTTTTCGTTTTTGTGGGCCCATGTCCCTTCTTGGGGACAGCAGTCACCCGGTACCCTGTGACCGGGGATGTTGAAGGGAGCCATCTGATGCTGATACTGTTGTCCTGGACATCGGTGACCTGCATCTGGGATGGTGTGTCTATTTCTGGGCAACAAAAGTAATTTTTTGTGAGTATGTCGGTACAGGAAACCCTCCCTCCACTGTTGTGTCCTGGCTGAATTTTATTCTGCACTGCTTGGAAGCTAAAACACATGTTGCTATTTATTTGTCCCTCATGCTAGCCCAGAGGAAAAAAGCCTTAACCATGATGTGTGTGTGACTGACCTCATGCCAATGTTAGCTGAGGATTTTTGTTGTTTTAAAGGCTGCTTAATGCGTTTATCTGCAGCCATTGCAGGAGTAAGATCAGGCTATATCCAAATCAGGAGTGAGACAACAATCTTGGAGTTAGTAAATTAGGTCTCCTCACAATCACATCATCTGACAGTGAAGCACTGAAGTTATGCCAGCAGTGACCCCACATTATGAGAGCCCAACAGGATTTCCACTCTGCAAAGAGCAGTCAAGCACTGCTTTTATCCCCATCTGGACTCCACAGGCTTTCCCTCCTCCAAGTCCACGATCCCCTTCTGTGCCACGTCAGTTATTATGCTGGCCCACCAAGACACACAGCTACCCTGAAACTGATGGCCTTACAGCCCAGGGCTTCTAAAAGAACCCATGAGCAGTGATACACATTGATGGGGAGAAGCCAACATAAAGCTGTGGGGGTTTTTGTCTTGTTTGGTTTCATCAGGTCTCACCTGTTCTGTAGGTGACAGTGACTGGCTTGCTGCTGGCAGGGCTGTCTCCACGGCCAGTGACAGCGTACACGGTGATGGTGTACTCAACACCAGGTTTGATGCCAGTGATGGTGGCTGTAGACATGGTGCCAGGCACTGTGAACTCCTGTACGGGGCTGCTGCCACCTAGCAAGAGCAGGTTAAAAAAGAAATGTAATGGATCGGTAAAGCACACATTTAAAATCACTACAAACACCAGGACACTCCTATATACCTCAAGCTGAAGACAGGACCCTGTTGATTTTAGTGGTTGTTGGGTCAAAGTCGTTTTGACCATTCCAAGGAAAAGAATGAAATATGTACACAGAACCACCTCTAAAATTATTCTAATACTCCAGATGATGTTTCTTTTGGGTAGACAAAATATGATTTGCTCTTCTTTAAAAAAGGCACCCCCATGTCTGCTAGAGTCCAAGGTGCCTTTGCTGATGGCTTTCTACTGGCCTCAGAAGAGAGTTTCTGCTCTGTGACTGGCTCTAGCAGCCTGCTCTCACCTGTTTCACTGTACGTGATCCGGTAGTATCTGACTGTCACTGCAGGGGCATCCCAGGAAATCTTGAGGCTGGTTGGGCTGGTAGGGGTGACCTCCAGGTCCCTTGGAACATCAGACACTAGAAAAAACAGAGAATTGAGAAGAGTTTCAACACAGTTGTAGATCAACCACATACTCCACCTACACCATGCTCCTCTGCTACTCATCTGTCTGTCCTTTGACTCAGGGCACACGCCTCTCCAAAGAGATGTATCTGGTTAAAAACCATATGGCACTGGACTAGATTTAATGAAAATAGTTCTGCTGGCTCTAGAAACATCGGAAAGTAGCATGGGTCCTACCATCTTTTTCTAAACCAGGCCCAGCTTAGTACCACAGGATTTCCTCACGAGTGAAGCTGGCAGGGAAGATGTGGTTTAACAGCCCCTGCTCTGCTGGAGGACACTCCAAACCCAGCGTTCCCTCAGGCTCACCTGTTGTTTGCTGGCCAACCAAGGGCAGGCTCTCCTCCCGGCCATTGACGGCAATGATGCTGACCACGTACTCGGTGCCGGGCAGCAGGTTGGTGAGGGTGATGGAGTTCCTGGAGGGGGGCACACGCTCCTCCTTGGGCCGGGCCCCGCCCTGCTCTGGCTGGTACCGGATCCTGTAGCCCGTGATGGTGGCACGAGGGGCGATCCAGTGCACAGTGAAGGAGTTTGCGGTTATATCCGAGAAGTCAAGGCCGGTGGGGGAATCAACACCTGGGTGTTCAAGAGACACAAGGCTCAGCTCAACCAAACTGCTTGGCATCATCACAGGGAAAAAAAGTAATGAAGTCCCATTAATAAATTCTTAAAAGTTGGCATCAACCACATGTGCATCCAAGTACCTGTTTTCTGGACTCCATACAAAGGTGCACTCTCGTGCTGCTCGGCAACACCGTAGACTCTCACCAGATATTCAGTACCAGGGAGCAGGTCTGTGGAGTTGAAGAACAGGAATTTGGATGTATTTCTTTGGTAATAGCAAGAAGTTAATCAACCTACACAATTTTAACTGTGTTTCTTATGAGACAATCAGGTTTTGCTTGATGGAAGATCTGAGCCTCCAGGACAATCAAAAGTTTTAATCAGTTATTTTTGTGGTGTTATGGTTCCTTGCACTGCTTTAGCCTGAAGGGGCACGATATCCTATGTCATTGCTTCATTATTTTTGGAGATTGACTAGAAGCAATTACCTTTTTACAGGGTCCCTTCTAGTTATCTACTAGTTAAGTTATGCACCAGGCCAAAGCTTCAGCTGATACAAACTGAAATAGGGCCAAAGATTTCCAACACAGCTATTCTAACTCAGCCAAGTTCCAGATTTAGTTTCTATTCTGAAAGCAGGTCTCGTCTCTCACTTAACCAACCTGATTCTAGGACAGAGAAAAAAAAACCCAACTATAAATACAACACAGCTTTTGCTCCAAAAATTAATGTCAGCTTTTGGGAAATGCCCACATTTTGCTGCCATGTCCGGTAAGGTTCCAAACAGTATGTGTTTTCTGGTCTGAGCATACAAAGTCAAAGGAACAATGACCTTTTGCATATCCTGATCCTCTCCCTGAACCTCTGCACTGCAAGTCCTTGACATTTTTGGCAAACCAGGTGAACAACATGTATTTACTGTTAATACCTAACCAGGCTGCAAATCAATGCAATTGCCTCACAGCCTGATTCAACTGTCCTTGGATTGATAGGAAAAAACTTGCCTGTGGTTTGGCTTTAACTTGGGCAAAGCTAGAGGCCAAACCCCATTTAGTGTGAGTTTGCATGAGGCTACTTGCAACATCAGCTCAGATCAGCTGAGAATTTGGCCAGCCACACTTAAACAACCTTTTTTTGCCTCATCTTGTGTCATGTGGACCTTCTCACCCTCTACAAGTACTTGTAAGGAGGCTGTAGCAAGGTGGGGGTCAGTCTCTTGTCCCAGGTAGCAAGTGATGGGACAAGGGAAGACCTAAAGTTGCACTAGGGGAGGTACAGGTTGGATATCAGGAAAACTTCTTCACTGAAAGGTTGGTCAGGTGTGGAGGCAGCATCCCTGGAAGTGTTCAGGGGGTGTGTGGATTGGCACTGGGGGATACGGCTTGGTGGTGAGCACCGTGGTGTGGGGTTGATGGTTCAGCTTGATGCCCTCAGAGGTCTTTTAGCAATTCCATGATTTAGGGGCTTCTTGAGTTTGACTCATGTAGGTAACCCACTTACTTGTCAGGATGACCATGTTGTCTGAGGGGGAGACTGTCACCTCTGCAATGTCCTCCTCCTTCTTGGCGGGGGAGTAGCGCACCAGGAAACCGCTCAGCACGATGGAGGTCGGGGCAGTCCAAGTCACCCTCATGGTGTCAGGCCCCACATTAGTGAAGCGCAGGTCGGTGGGAGGAGGCACAGCTACACAGCAAAGAACAAATCCACCTCAGCTCTCAGATTCACACTGATCAAGCTGTCGGTTCAGGGAATCAATCACCAGAGAAAGTATCTCATGCACAACCAACTACTGCATCAGACTCATGCAAACAGACTTCTAAACTACATTTGGTTCTACTACTGTTAAGAGAAAAATGTGTCTGCACTACTGTCAGGCTGCTTTAACCTCTGGCAGTTCCTGATATGTTAAATGTACCCCACAGGGCTAATTTAAAAACAAGGTAGCAAGTTTCAGTAATGTGCTTCCAGCAGCTGGATTTTGTATTACAGATGTGGTGCCAAGAGAGGTTTAAAGTTGCCATACAGCAGCTTACAGATGGAAAAGTCATCTCATCTAGAATCCATACATGCACACACAGGAGAGAAGAGGGTATATCACTAATTTCCTATGACTCTACTTCTACTCGTGTCGAAGGATTTACAGCCTCAGGACTTTCAAACACAACAGGATTTCATGCAAGAACCAGTTTCCAGCTCGCCTTCAGCTCATGCACTATAGAGACCCTCGATGGTGTGGCATGGCTGTCACTGGCATGTACTCGGGGAGTGGTGTCCATCTGCATCCTTTGGGGCATTGTGGAAAGAGCGGGGCCGCCACGGAAACGGGCTGCTGGAAGCTCAAACAGCTGTCAAGGCTGGAGGGTGTCTGCTGATCTGCTCCGCCCTTTAGCTCTCCTATTTTGGGGAATCACAGTTTTAAAGCCTGGTGAACACACAGCTCACATTTCAGGCTCTTGATTCCAACTGGGTCCTGGAAATCTGAATAGCAGAAGGTGAATGAGCCTGGCAAGGCTGCAGTCATTCATGGTATTAAAACGCCTCCAATTTGAAATGAGCAGCGCACATCCATCCCCAGCTGCCAGCTGGGGAAAGGAGCGAGCTGGGTCTGTCTGGCTTCCCCGCAGCAAGCGGCTCAGTTCCTCTTTGGACAAAGCCCCGGCACCCCGACAGCCAGTGACAGCCAGTGACACCGCCCACGTCACGAAACACAGAAGTTTTCAAAATTCACCCGTTTGCTGTGTCAGAGTGGTAGGGGCGCTCTCTCCGCCATTAATGAGTGTGATTACACTGATGTCGTAATCAATGCCCGGCTCCAAGCCTGTCACTGTGTAGTATCCTACTGAGGAGTCCACAAAATCTTCAAAAATAGGGACACTTTCTCCTGCCGCAACTACTGTGATGCGGTACCCAATAATGGTGGAGGCATTTAGCGGGGTCCACCTCAGGCCGATGCTCGAGTCAGTTATGTCAACAAAGCTTAGGTCAGTGAGCTGGGGCACCTCTAATGAGTTAAAGAGCAAACGGGAGAGGCAAAGACACGGAGGCAAAAGAAAGACAAGGGAGAAAAAAGCAGTGTTCATCACTATTAACATCGACAGAACTCCAGAAGCAATTGCGGTGATATGCAGGATTTCTCTTGGGGCTTGGGGGAAGAGGAAGGATTTTGGTGGAGTGTTGTTTGTTGTGTTTTTGCTTTTGCTTTTTTCAATTTGTTGTCGTGTTATATTTACCCTTCAAGGCAGTCTCCAGCTGCTTCCCTGGACAGACAGAAGCTGAAACCCCAATCCCCTCAGATGCTGAAACCCCAATCCTCTTTAAACTTAAAATTTTCAAAGAGCCCTACAAGAGGCACTTGCAACAAATTTACTTTGAGCAATGATAAGCCACAAAGACCCATCATTTTCTGACAAAAATAGAAGCAGAAAAAACACAGCCCTTTTTTTCTTTTTACAGGTAAATCACAAGAGAGCAAAGGTTACTAAAGTGCAAATAAAACAACAAATCTGAAATAATAGTTGATTGACCCTCTAGAATTCTTGTTTTGTTCAAATGGTGAACCTAACTTCTATCACTGGGATCCTAAAAATATCACCTCATTTGAAGGGGCTAAATCAGACCCTCAGCTGGTGAGATCCTTCACAAAGTTCCATGGCAGATCATCGACTGTCTGAATTACTTACACTGCACTTGGAAAAAAGCCTCAAATCCCTGCAATGGCTTGAGGATCTGGCCCAGAATTCCTCAAGTTCTACTTACCAACTAACTGCTGCAATATGAGTGCTAAAAACAGATCATATGAAGAGTAAATAATAAAACACTTCCTTGGAAACAGGGTAACTGGTTAAAAATGACCTTTAGGTGATATTAATTCTATCAGAGTGACAACATCTCCAAATTCAGAGGTTATGCCCAGCACACGATGTGGCCAAGAGCCTGACATACATGGCTAAAATTGTTCAGAATCTCAAGTTTTAGCCACTGAATAGGGATGCTCTTTAATGACCTTTTTAGATGCTGCTGGAATTTCTGTAGGGAAAATAAGCACAGCTGTGACTGTTTTCCCTACTGACATCATTCCATTAGCAAAGGTGCTCATTTCCTGCATGCTGGGACCAGCAGAACTGGGCAGGGAGTGGGGAATTTCAGATGCATCTTTAATTGACAACGGCCAAACCTTCAGCTGCTCAAGTCAATAAACTGGTATTGATTTAAGCCACAAGATTTGGCTGTGCAACTTTATCAGGGTGATCCTGAAATCAGTGGGGAACTAATGGATGCTCTCCCTCACTCAGGATCAGGCATCAGTGACTCGAAGATGCAGGACTTTGTATCAATTCTGTTCATTACAAGTTAGTTTGAAAAGGAATTATGGGGCAGAAATATTGCTTTAATAATAGTGGTTATGTTCTATTTTAATGTCCTTCTAGGAGAACACTTATTTTACAGAACAGGTGCAAAAAAAAAAAAAGCCAGTTTTCTCTAAAATAATTTTCTATCCCCGCGGAATGCATGTACCATATCACCTTTAAAAAGTTGTAAAAGCCAGACACATACATTCTTAGCTTTCCCCCACCAGAAAACGGTGAAAGGCTAAAGCCATTACTGCATAACTATGCAGCATCACAATATTAGTTCACCCCAGGGAGCACACAGCACTTCAGTGAAGCACAGAAATTTTAAAGCAGTGTTACAAGAGCAAGCAAACATGGTAGCTGGCATCATCTCAGAGCAGAAACAAAAACAAACGAAGCCCTCACAAAGGAAAATTAAATGCAACCATTTGGGGAAATGCATTATTAATTTTGCTACTGTGGCTACAAAGGTAGTTCCTGCAGGCCCCACAGCACATCGTGTGAGGTGGCACACACCACGCTGGGTCTCAACTGCTACAGTGCTGGACCTTTCCACCCTGGCTTTCCTCTCCACTGTGCTCAAGTGATCTTCTGCCACAACTGCTGCCAGAATTTCTCCTGTGCTTGCTTCCCACTCGTACCTCTGCTCACCTACTTCCTGTTCCCACCAGCTGTGCTCCAGATGCTGGGGCACTTCAGGGCTAAGTTGAATCCCTGCTGCTGCCCAGCTCAGTGTACTGACCCAGCAGATCCATGCGTTTTCCACCACCCTGTGACACACAAGATAGGCTGCCCATGCAGAGAAGCACACAGGTGTCAGAAGCTCTGTCACGTGTTGGAACATGGCTATTCTGCTTCTTGAGACTGAATGTGAAGTCTAAGCCCTCCAGCACCAGACCAACCCGGGCTCAGCCATTCGACCTTGAGCAGCTGCAGGTGCTGCTCATCCTTTCGTTACCTGGAGTGATGGTTTCCGAGATGGGGACGCTCTCCTGGTCGTCCTTGACGGAGTAGACGCTGACGTTGTACTCCACGCCGGGGTTGAGGTTCTCGAAGGTGCAGGTGGTCTGATCTGGACCCACCACCTCCTCCAGGGTGGAGCCCTGCTGCCCGTCAGTGGGGGCAGTGGTCACGCGGTACCCGCTGATGCCTGAAATACAGAGAGGCCAGGGTCAGCAATCTCCTGCTGGATCCACTTACACCAGGCCTCAGTGAAGCAAACATGACATTTTACAAGTGATTCTGTCACCCTGAGCCCAGCAGAAACGAGGCTGCTTTGTCAAGCACCCCAAAATGAGCTTCCCGAGAGCTAGCCATGCCACCCTCACAGCACTGCAGTTCCCTTTGAGACCTCACCAAACTGAAAATCTCAGGACTTTTGGGAGGAACTTTTCTCAGGACTCTGTCAGGAAAAGATCCAGCTACCAACAAACAGGGGTTTTCTCAAAAACTTTCAATCCATCTTTTATGAGAGTCAATTGTGCAGCTCCCATCAGCTATTGTGGGAGAAGAGTTCATCCTGAACAATTTCAGAGCTTCCACGCTTACTTTCAATAGCACAAACTCATTTGTCACTTCCAAAAAAGTCTTTGTGATCCATTTTGATTTCCTCCCCTTGGACTACTTTTAAACCATTGGAGATACTTGAAGAAACTCTTCAAATCCTTAAAACAGCTGAAATATTCCAACACATTCATGCTCCAAGATAGCATTTTATGCAGAATGTAAATCATTAGGAGTCCTATGGCAAGTTGTACTTAACTGTGAATTATATCCTTAAATATATCTAGAAACATGTACATTTTTCCTTAAATTGCTCAACAGCAAGTTTCCCACCAAACTGCAAAGCACCACAGAACAAGTCTGAGCATTCTGCTACAAGAGGAGGTTGGAGCACAGAGTGAGTTCACATGGTTACCTGGAGATGTGCTTCTCTCCCAAGAGACGATCAGGATGCCGGTGTCAGGGTTGGACTTCAGGCGCAAGCTGCCTGGTGGGGCCAGTGCTGCAAGTGTTCAGACAAACAGGTCACTGATGGCCCTGAGAACCACGCTGGCTGCCTCAGCACCCCTCTCCCCACAATATCCTCAACCTTTGGAATTGGCTAAAAATACACTCCAGAACCCGCGCGCCTGCACTGCATGGGACAGCGCTACTGTCACCTATGCATCAAAAACAAAAACCAGACAACAACAGGGAGAAGAGACCAGAACTGCCTCCCAGAAGGCAGCCATTGGCGTGGGGAGTGGAAGAAGGAACGATTTCTCCTACGTGTGGTGACTCTCCTGACGATGGGGGTCTCTCTCTCCTGGCCGTCCATCAGCACTGTGAGGCTGTAGGTGTACTCCACGCCGGGGGTCAGCCCGGAGATCACGATGCTGCCAGAGTCCGAGATCACCTCCCGAGGAGCCTCTCCGCCCTGGCTCGGGCGCACTCCCAGCTGCAGGGGAGCAAGGTTTGCTTTTCAGCCACGAGCTGTCAGCATCCTGAGTGATCACCCAACAGCAGCACTATGGGCCCTTATGCTGAGCTCCAGCTGTTAATCCTGTAACTCATGGTTTAGCTGTCCCACCTGAGCTGAAGCCCCGTGATTGCATTGACCTTTGTCACCCAGACCCACTCCCTGTGAGCAGCAGGTCCTTTGCACCTCTTCGCTTTGTGCCGCCACCTTCACCTCAGTCCACAGGAAATGGCTTTAATCTGCTCTCCCCACCACAGTGAAGCCAGAGGAAAAACCAGCATGGGACTTAGTTCTTCCTACCTTGAAACCAATCCTCGGGGCAGGTGTCCAGGTAATGACAATGGAGGTCTCAGTCACTTCTGTGTTAAAAGGAGGAACAGAGCCAGCAGGCTGATCTGTGAAGTGAAGTGACAAGAGTTGAAGTCTACCTGCTGTGATGGCTCCAAACAGTTTGAAAACCTGACCTACAGCGGTACAAATAGCCAGAGGTACGAAATGAGTGCTGAACTAGATCACTTCTGAAAATCCAGTGATTTGGGAAGGATCTGACAGATGATTTCTGTCTGCTGCTGGGCTTGACAGACACAGTATGCAAGTGCTCTAATCATAGCCAGAGCCTTTGTTCCTGAGAAAAACAAAAATACTCAACTGGAGGCATGATCCTCTATGCATCCAGCCCCAAGAATTTGGGGAATCCTGGTTTTTGGCACGATATCTAAAGTGTTCCTCAGAACTCAGCTATTTTTTGATTCACCCACCATACGCCTTCCAAACAGCAGAACACTACACCCCTGTCTGTCATCCAGCTGTCCCAGCAAGGACCATCCCATCCCTCACCAACATCTTGTGAACTCAGCAGAAAGGAGCCAAAGTCAGTCTGAGGCATCTGTGGTCTCATTGATATCTGTCAGAAGCACCACACAGCAGCCAAAGCCTTTGTGCGTGCCAGAATCAGCCTAAACAACACCACTGAGTTTAATCTGAAATGGCCTTGTTATTAATGCTATTAATGAAGAGGCTTGGTTAATCAAATCCATAGTCTTAAACTGGACTGGTTTCATTCACACAACTTTGAAGGCAATATTAAATCTAAGATATCAAATCATATTCTAATTGAAGAATATTTATAGATAAGACTGTCAGCAAAAAGCACCTTGCCAAAGTCAACAATGTTACTCTGATTAAAAATTGGAGCCTTTATTTTAGTTTCACATTGTTCTAAAAGGAACCACATTCTCTTTTGAAAAGAGGATGTGGTTCTGGGCTTGGGTGGCTTTGAGTTTTGTTATTTTATATGATGGCATCATCATTATTTAAACATTGAATCTATTTGATCTCTTTAGGAGTACATGTGGGTTCTTATAGCACTCTCTTTCCTTCCAAAATTTACTTAATATTTCTTCCAAGCCAGCATCACAAATACAGATGACTGAAATGCAAAAAACTATAATAAAATAAAAGGCTAGAATGCAATGTTTGTCAGTTTAGGTAACTGCAGTTGAGCTGCCTTAGATGGTATGGCTGGGCCTGAGGAATGACTGCTTTCAGCTTTATGTAAGCACCAGGCTAATTACTCCTTGCCCATTTTAAGGGAGTTGTATGCTTTCCTTGATTTGTCATGCCAAAACCAAGCAATTAGGAAGATCAAGTAAAATTAAGTTTCTCTGACATCCAGTTAAGCAAAACGTGAGGGACCAGTAGTAAGTTTTCCCTCTTGTTTTTAATCATCAGGAAAGCCGAAATGTATTTTAATAAAAGCTTTTTGATGCAAATAAACTCTTTTTCCTGCCAGCTAGTTCAGAAAGAACAACAAGGAGTAGTTCCCAAGCTGTTCTGCTGGAACGCTACTTCAAAAGGCTGCTTCTGTAAATCAATTCACAATAGGCACTTTCAGCACAAGTTCTGAGGAAGGGCCAGGGTAAAAAGGAAAAGGAAAATGTGATGTGCCTGTGTCTCACTCACAAGTGGTGAAGACTCCGGTCTCTCTGTTGCTCTGCAGGTCGTCCTTCACCGCCACGAGGTACACGGTGTATTCGGTGCCAGGCTGCAGGTTCCTCAGGACGTACTTGGTGGCTGAGGGCCCCACGTTGTAGGTGCGGGGCTGTCCCCCCCGCGTGGGCCCTGCTGTCAGCTTGTAGCCCGTGATCACAGCTCGGGGCCGCGTCCACAGCACCAGCACCGAGCGCTCCGTGGTGTTCAGGAACCTCAGGTTGGTGGGGGCATCGAGCTCTGGGGAGGGAAAGCACAACATCCATCAGCTTCCCAGCTGAATCCCGACTTCACCCGCGCTTCCAAACCATGGTGTACACTGGGCCTGTATTTCGGATGTATTGGGTGAGGGCAACAGAAGGGAAGAGAGAAGGTGGGACCACGAGAGAGCTGGGAAGTTATTTCGCTTCTGCGTCCATGCCTCAGTGCCATCCATTAATACACTGAGACAGGCAGACCTGAGCATTCTGGGCTGCTCTGATTTGGGTCACTGCCACCTCTGCATCCCAGGAGGAAGGCAGCCTCGAGGCTGAGGCAAGACAGATGAACCCAACACACTCAGGAATTTCAACAGTTTCTCATGCGCGCTGAGCATTTTTTAAAAACCAGCCCAGTTTAGACTTGTCAGCGTAAGCACGGAAACCTAATTTTAGCCCTTTTCCATGAAAAAGATTTATTCTTTTAAATCCTTGCCCAGTCCTCTCAAAATCCCTTCCCAAAATAAACCACCCCTACTTTGTCATTTGAATGTCAAAATAAGTAATAGTCAGCGACTTTCTGCAGAAAACCAGTTCCTAGATCTACTTAAAAAATACTCACACCATGGAACCGACCATAGAACAATTCCAAGCATGTTCACGTCTCCCATGGGACTCAGGGAACAGCTCCTACCAGGCTTCCTCCCCTTTTTATCAGTGCCCTGGGAAGCTGTTGAAGCTGATAACCCAGATAACTGTGTAAACAAGAGGCTGAGGCAGCACAGCTCCTCCAGCACCACCCTGGAGCCTGGTGACTGGTGGAGATGTCACTGCTTTGGCTGAGGCACGATGAGGCTCTGCAGGGGAATTTGCCCCCGCAGCAGGCAGGGTAGCACTGGCTGCAGCAAGGAGTTCAGAGTGTTCACATGGGAAGCCTCCCCACCTTTTCTAGGTTCTAATCATGTGCTGCAATTAAGAGCAGTGAGGTTTCATCAATGCTCTTTTCTGCTGGCAAATGTTTTTTTCTCCTTCTGAAGCAGTAATATTTTGGTGAAAAAAATTAATGCTTTCAGCACTCTCCCAGTGATTCAGCAAGAAGATGCTTTTGTCCTTTTTGTCTTCTCCCCATTTGAGGAGGGAGGAAAAAAGAAGTGAGGTCTTCCTTCTTCCACCACTAGAAAAAACAGGGGAGAACTCTAAAAGAAGGAGTGTGACCCTGCTTAAGCCCATCTCCAACCCACAGGCTGAAAGTCAACTTTATCCCTTGTTGGTACTCAGATCTGTGCTAAGTTTCATCTGACAAAGATTGCTATCTTCCTAAAATGTGTAGCCTAAAGTCAGTTCCTTTCTGCACAATTTCATTTGCCAGCTCTATTAGGCTTTTATCACTTCCTCTCCCCACACTAGAGGAAAAAGGGGAAGATTAGAAAGCCACACACACACACACACACACTCGGAGTTTATTTGCAGACTGCTTTTTAACGGAAGGCCAGAAAGAGAATCACATTTACACCGTGGGAAGAGGCTTTTGCTGCAGGGTTTTCCTTGGGAACCCTGAATGAATTCTGTTTCCCAGGACATTCGATTACAGGATGCAATTTATGTGAATAGTTTCTGCAATGTGGTTTAGGCAAAGCAGTTAAGGGGATGATCACAGCCTATGAAAAATGATTCCAGACATTTGTGACTGGCACTGGGATGTCTGAATTAAATGTCTATACTCCAACGTACACCTCCATGTGGAGTTTCAGAGGAACCCTACACCTAGTGCAGGCTCCTCAAAACAACCACAAAAAAATTACAGCTCTAGCTGGGAACTGAGCCCTTCTTGTTCTAAATGCTTCCAAGAGAGCTCAGATTCCCAAGTCGCATCCTTGCTTTTGAAAGCCTCGCTTGAAAGAGGAGGGAGGGTGCTCACACCATCTGTGCTACGCTCAAATTAGACACCTCCGTCAAAGGACAAACATAAGGATCCCATTCTCCCTGCACAGGCAAGGGACAGGCACTATTCATGGCTCACAACTTCATGGATGTAAGGAAGGATATTTCTCAAACAGCAGGGCTATAGTCACAGATTATCCCATTTCCTTTCCTCTCATATTACTAACAGCCAGGCTGGGTTCTCAGAAGTTGCTCTTATTTACTGAAAAGTAACAGAAGAGCAGCAGATGCACATAGGTGGATTTTGTTCCTTTGAATGAAGTGACCCAGACAAAAAACACCACGAACACCAACTCACCCTTCTACTGCCCAATGAACAGGATCTGATCGAACAAACCATGTCCCATGATCTGTCTGATCCACTCCTCTTGGATCAAAAATGGAGATAACCACCCAAACCCACACTAAACTCCTACTCTTCCATCTGAAAACCTACATCTTGCCCGTCCATTGTTCCTCTCTCTTCTCTGCACTGCTGCAAAGCAAAAACCAATGCCTGACAAAGTGCATTTTTCCTCACACTGGTGAGGTGCTTCACTGCCACTAAATCATTAGCAATCGGGTTCTGAGGGATCCTGCAAGATCCTTCCTTGCACATGCAGGCACAACTGCTGCCAGCAGAGCCAGATGTGTATGGAACTGTCAAAAGGGAGATGGGGATTTTCAGAGAAATCTCAGCAAGGCTTCTCAGTCATACTGAAATCTGCCCTAAGGTACCAGCAAAAAAAAAAAAAAAAAGAATTATAAAAATCACAGGCTGTGATCTGTGCTGTTAAAAGAACTGCAGGGTCCATCAATTCTCAGTCAGTAATAAAAAAGTTGAATTCCAGCCATACGAAATTGTTTTAAAGCACCATGAGAGCTAAACTCCCATTGGAAAGCCCTGGAGGAGGATAAATCTGCTGAAGAGATCATTGTCAGGCTGAACAAATTCCCAGCCCTGTCATCCTTCTGATGGGAATCCTCCTGGGCTAGAGCTGTTGCACTCCAAGAGCTGTGTTTATACATTTCTCCGAGCGACAGAGAAAGACGCGCTCCGGAAGGCTGAACAAAGCACGGAGGAAAGACACTTACTGGTGGTTTGCTCTCCAGTCAAAGGTTTGCTCTCCCTGCCCTGGTTCACAGCGAAGATCTTGAAGAGATAGGTTGTTCCCGGGATCAGGTTGATGACTTCGGCGAAAGAGCTCCGGGTGATGGGCAGTCTCTGGCCGTGCTGGCCCGGGCGGTTGACGGGGATCACCTCCACCCGATAGCCAGACACCTGGCTCTGCGGCGGGGTCCACATGATGGTGATCTTGATGTCAGAAACCTCCACAAACTGCAGGTCCCTGGGGGAAGGCACTTCATCTGAAAGCACAGGGGTGCAACAGTTGTCAGAGGGAGTCCTCGGCAGGAGGAGAGGTTACAGGTTTCCATGGAAGGAAAAAAAAGTGAATTTTGCTTGAACAATGGCTAGCTCAAGAATATTTACCAAATTAAAAAGTCAGGGGAGCCTTACTGTAAACATGCCCACACGCATTCCCAGGCAATATTCAAGCAGACTACAATTTCAAACATCACTATCTACTTTCAAGTATTTCATGTCTTCATCTTGCTGTGACAGAAAGAGAACTGAAAGACCAGATGTAATACACTACAGGACTTCAAGTATATGCAGAACCAAAGCTTGAGGGGGAAAAAAAGTACTCTGGGGGTTGGAAACAGTAACCTCTTTTTAAAATTGAAAGAGAGGGTTTTCAAAATCCACAGCATGTTCTGAACGCCTATGATTAACTTGAAATCCACCTTTTATAATTAAACAAGTACAGGGGCTGATCTGGCCTTCCTATAGTCAAATGCAAAATGCAATTCCCTCAGTGCTGGGCCACAGCACTGCCCCCTTGAATTCCTGTGTTTAAATTAAGTTTCTTGAGACTAGGACTGATACTGCCCTAAGGTTAACCAGTGCACATTTTTGGAAGATGCAGAAGCCAAACCATAAAATCATTGAGCTGAGTTCATTCCTGGTAAATTCCCATTTGCAAAACACGTGCTTGCAACTTGCAGGACCATCGAATTCCGCTGCTTACCACAGCAGATCCCAATTCTTTCACTATCCCTTCTTTTGGTTTGGTTACCCAGTCCAACTGGATACTTAAAGAACCCTGAAATCAATAGCTTTTTAAATATTGGGTGCCTCAAGTTTAGATCCTATGGCATTGTTTTGGCACATCAGAGAATGCTGAGCAATCTCCCATCCCCACTGACTGCAAAGGAAAATAATGGATAGGACTGGAAGGGAGAGGGAAAAGTCAGGTGAGCAATCTGAATGTGTGTCATGGAGTCTGAGTACATAACCCTGAACATCTGCAAGCCAAGTACTGGGGCAAAATGATATACCAGGCACTTCAGAAGATTTCTTAGCAGGATCCCCCTAAGATAACTTGGGAAATTGATCTCTCTTCTGTAGACAATGCAAGACCTGCCCGCAGTCCAAATCCCTAGGAATCCCAACCCTTTAATGCAGAGTGGTGGCTTGACTGTGTCAGTAAGTATGATTTTACTACAGAACTCCAATACCAGTGAAGTGTACAATTCAAACCCACAAAACCATACCTGAGTTCATTTAAGCATTCATTTGGCTAGCAGCAGAAAACCCAGTGACTGAAATCCAGAACAGGAGCATTACCTGTGCGTGGCACCCCAGTGGTTTCCTGCTGGATGAAGACAGGAGTGCTCTCCTGGTTCTCTTCCACTGCGTAGATGCTGATGTTGTAGCGAACCCCCGGCATCAGGTCACTGAGTGTTACAGAGGTGGCAGTGTCAGGCAGGTTGAGCTCTGTGCTGCTGCCTTCCACAGAGGGTACGTAGACAATCCTGTAGCCTGGAGCAAGAGAAATCACCATCAGTAAGCACAAAGAATGTTAGAAATGAGGGCTGAACTGATCTCACTACTGAGCTCTGATAAAAATAGTCCTGAACTTCAGCAGGACCTGTGGCCTGCCCGTGCTCACGTCCCATGTACAGACCACACACTCAGCCCACCTCGCCAAGCACAATCTGACCTGGGTCAGAATATTTCTGAGGTCTGACACATGGATTTAGGCCTGTACAGTTCTCATGCTCACTATGGGATGGTCTGGATGACAGATACAAATACAAGGTCATGGGGCTTGTCTTTATTTAACGCAAATCCAGAAGGAATTGTTTTGCATGCAGCCTTCTGAACTGCTTGGTTCAGACTCTGAAGCCAAGCAAATGCTAAACTGCACACATGCTTTCCAGCTGTTGGTCTCTCCGATTGGGCAGAATTTTGCACTGAACTTTGTCCCAGAATTATATTTCACTTTCTTTTTCATCTACATTTCAGATTCTACCAATAATGCAGAATAGGTGCACTCCGACAGAACGAACCTGTGATTGGAGCCTGTGGTCTGCTCCAGCTGATGACAATGGATGTGTCATCCACACTTTCCACCGTGTGGTCAGGAGGTGCATCAGGAGCTGTTCAAGGGAATAAACAGACGAGGACAGCAAGTGTGAGGATAAGAGGTAACAAAAAATTCTTGAGCAAACAGTAACAACAGCTTTCAAAGTGCAGCAACAGCCACCCACACACACCTGTAGTCTGTGAAGTAGACAGGATGAGATTCTGCTCTCCTTCTTCAGAGATCTGATAGACATTAACAATGTACTTGCGACCAGGAAGCAAGTCAGGGATGTTGACAGAAGTGGCTGTGCTTGGAAGATCTGAGGAAGGCAGGAGAGAAAAATTTGTTTTAGCAATTCCATCTTCTTGCTTTCTCTCCAAATCAAATAATTGAGATGTCTGTTCTAATCTGGGCTGAAGCACAGCCCTCCTGAAACAAAACAGCAGATTTTCTGCACTGTCTTTGGTTCACCTCACAAGAGTTGTGTGGAGAGTTGGGCCCAGCAGCCAAGGGCAGCAAGGTTTGATATGGGATATGGCAATGCAACTTGAGCAGCAGTCCCCTGCACTCTGTAGCCATCCCAGCAGAACACTCATTTCATACCCTGACTGTTATACTTTCAGTACAGAAATATATGGGAAAGCTTTCACATGAATAGGTTATGTGGAAACACTGACTCATGAGTGAAGAAGAATGACATTTTGAGGGCTGGTGAACTCCTCTCCCTGCTCCCAGATGTCCACCTACGTGCCAGATGTAGAAAATCCCCCAAGAAGCAGCTCCTTGCCGGCCAGACTGAAGCCAAGCATCTTAAGGGAAACTGGGAATTGCCTTTCAATCTGCCTGTAAACCTCTGCCTGTAGACAGATAAGCTCAGGGGCTGCTTCCCAGCACAGCTCAGCTGTCTGGGCAGAAAGAAAGGTGGTGACAGAGCTGGCAGTCCCCATGTGAGCAACTCCTGCTCAGTGTCCCAGCCTGTGAGTTCAGGGAGCAACAGCTCAGGGAGAATTACTAGCCCAGGAGATTGCAACTCTTTTTGTCATGTTCTTCTATCACACTCATGTCCCAATAACTACTGGAAACTCAAATATTCGAGGTGAGATATTGCTATTACCACTGTTAAGACAGGAAATTAGGAAAAAAGTTAAGATGAAATTACAAGTGGTACAAGGGGTCTAGAGTAGATGCTGGAAAAGCAGTTTCAGCTCCTGTGTCGGAGCCCAGTGCCTTTAACCAGCTTCCCAGCTCAGCTAAGCTGTCATATTATCAAAGATGAGGAAGATCTGATCCAAACAAAACAACTGACAGAGCAGACTGGAACATGAGATATCCACAAGATAACAAGCAGCCAAGAGAGGGCATCTGGGAAAGATTTCTCTCTGTCCACTCTGATGGAAGGACAAAGGTATGACAGAGGAAATTAGCCAGGAGGCAGGTTCAAAAAAACAGATTTGGTTCTCTTCTCATCTGCACTGCTGCCCACTTCAGGATGCTGTGGAAGGCAGTAACTTCACAAGATTTTAAAAGGAAAAAACCCCAGCAAATTCATGGAGATGAAAAGAATAATTTTATCTACCCAGAGTTATTACTCATCCACCACTCCTGGCTCAGGCAGTTTTCCTCTGCAGAATTCTGGGATAGTATTCTGAGGGGATATTGCTATATCCTTGCCTTGTTCTCTTACTGATATTAAGGGAGAAAAGACAATTAACTCAGTGAGTTTTTAATCTGAGCTGCTCCTGCCACTCTCCTATCCTGACTGAATGCTACTGAAGGAGAGGGAGATGCTCGCTGTCCACACCAGCTCTACTGACTGCCCCAAAATAGTGATGCACTGACTGTGAGCAGTGCTTTGGTCTGGCACACTCCAGCTTTGTCTCACCAAGGTACTGCGGCTCATCTCCCTCCTCGCTCAGCTCATACTCAACACGGAATCCAGAAACGGTGTCAGAAGCAGAAACCCAGGAGACAACGAAGCTGTTGGAGGTGATTTCAGTGACGGATTCTGAAGTAGCAACCACGGGAGGGAGAAGAGTTGTCTCTCCTGAAACAGTGTTGCCTACAAGAGAGAAGAAAGAGAGGTTCCGTTAAGCATCACTACTTTTGTGTTAACTGGGACACACAGAGCAAGGACCCAGGTGAAGGAGATGAGGTTTTCCTGGATGTCCCCCTGCTCAACTCACTCGTCACTGCTGTGGTGCTGGTTGTGGTAAAATCAAAGCGGGTGACTTCTTTGTGGCCATACTGCTGCACACTGATGAGCTGTCCCTCGTATATCACACCAGGCTTCAGGCCTGAGATGGTGTAGGAGTTCCGGTGGCCAGGGATGGTGGCTTCCTTCCACTGCCTTCCGGAGTTTTTCTGCAAGGAAAAGGACACTCAGCCAGTGAGAGACTCCCTAGCCTGCAAGCAGGGGAATCCAGTGACCTAACCTGCTGTGTGGTTCCTAATCACTGTAATATTCAAACACAGGTATGACTTGAATGGCTTTGCTGCACAGACAGAACCGAGTCAAAGGAGATGAGGAAAGTAAGCCAAGAAGCAGGAGTATTGGCATTGAGTTATTAGGTTTTACAGGGGTAAACTAAAAACAACCTAGCTTTGAACTTTGCCCTTTGAAACATGCATTATTTGTTATAAACTCAACTCATCCTTCATCAAAAGCACAGTAAGGCATGAAGTAGTGGCTGGAAAATACATATCTGAAGGCTGTTCATAATAACACTCTAAGCCATCATCTGAAAACAATATACAGAAAAGTTCTTCCCTTCTACCCTGTGTTTGAACTCTATGGGAAGCTTTAAAATAATGCTCCATCCTCTGAGGTTTGTACTCCGATGCTTTAAAGTCCGTTTCATTCAGGCCTTCATCCAAGATACACTGAAGTCAGTAAAAGGACTTGAGTGCCTCGAATGGCTTTGGATCAGGGCCTTTATTGTTCTCTTAATAACGGGCAGCATGGAGGTACTAATGCTCTTAATCATTAAGTGGTCTTTTGTGAAGCTGGAACACATCTGTGTTGGTTAAACCAAATCGTTCCTCACGGAGAATCAACCAACAAGCAGTGGTTAACCAGTTTTGGTTTGGACTTTAGAGAAGATGGGAGTGACTTTTTATTTAATCCTACACGAAGTTGTTTATGACTTCATATCCCACTCATTTTTACCTCCTCGTTAATAGAATAAAACATATTCCAGTTGTCTCTGGATATGCACGTTACTAAAACAGCATTTCTTTAGGTGAAGAAGCTTCCACAAGGATTTACATTCCTTAAGGCGAGGAAGGATATAAACTTGTCTGCTTGCTGTACTAGTGCTTTGTTTAATAAAATACTTCATGAACACAGCAAGCAGTGAAGTTTGGGCAGGAAAACATTAAGTGTTTACACAGCACTTGCTCTCTTTGATGCTCAAGAGTAGCTGTTGACCTCGACAAGACGAAGACACTGAGAAAGCAACTCAAGTTTGCAGAAATTGTGTCAGCCACTTCTTTCAGACACCAGAAAAAGCCAAGTAAGGTACTCTTGAGGAACAAATGATGACAAATGTGGCACTCACCGGTCTCCAGCGCAAGATGTACTGGGTGATGTGAGATCGTTCAGGAGCATTCCACTGGATGGGGTGGGAGTTTGGCTGATTTGCACTCTCTGTGATGATCACCTGAACAGGCCCAGTTGACCCTGAAAAAAAGAACTGCCAGGTTTAACATACTGCGAATGTTGTGGAGTCATCAGAAAGCAAGAGAGTGCGTGGCTCACATTGAGTTTGTATACATGGGCAATCAGTTGTATTGCCTTTCTATCCTTAATCCTTCACTGCCACCTAGAAAACCAGGGAATCACAATATATTCTGTGGGGGAGTTCATGTGCACTGCTTGGCTCCATTTCCTGTAAGCTATCAACGAAATGCAAAATGAGAGAAGTTTTGTACAGAAAAAGTCTGCAAAGTCTTGTTGTTCAAAGAGATGGGGAGAGCTTAACAACTACTTCCATCATTAATCTCTTCTGCAGTGGCAACAGGGAAGCTGATAAAAACCATCTGCCAAATCCAAGTCTAATCATGCAGCATGGTGAGGGAAAATTCCTGATCTGACACTGAATGCACCCTGAAAAGAGACACTAATCCTCTACTACTTTACTGAATTTCTTCATCAGTTCATCTGAAACACTGAACTTTCATGACTGTGGAGGACTCCACAGACAGGAAGACTTGTCTTCTGCACATAAACCCCACCAGAAGGGTTGGTGGAAGTCCTGAGACAAAACAGGTCCATGAACTCAAGAAAATATAAGTTCTGCAGCACTCTGAGGCTTAAGACTACTGATTGCATTCAGCTAGATCAGGCTCAGGCCTATTTCCTCTCCAACAGAGAGCTCTCCAATAGAGAAAGACAGGTTTTATGATCCCACAGTTCTCCCCTCAATCCCTCCTGGCCACATTAGGGAGGTTTCACTGAACACTCAGCAGCACTGTCCTCATGTCAGTTCTCAGAAAATCCCAGCAAAGAGATCCCTGGAATCTGCAGGGAAGTGTTTTAGCCATTAAACAGCTGCGCCCTCACCCCATTCCCAACATTTCTAATAATAATTTATTTGGACAACCATGTAACATATATACCTGTTCCCCATTTAACAGGATTTCTAGAAAAACAAACCTATGCCCACAGGCAGAAAATTTCAAAGCTCGCCTAACCCCAAACCTACATTCAGAAACATTAGATTTGGTTTATTTACACATTTTCAGTCACTCTTGTGTATAAAGCAGCCCAAAGCCCTGGTCTCCAGGCTAGAGGCATGCATATTTCACATAGCTCAGGGAAATGTTTGTTTAAGCAGTCTGACAGGAGTCAATGAATCCCAGAAAGCCTTAATATTTCATCTTATTCAGATTAAGACAGTGGCAGTTGCAACCTTAAACAGGAAAAGTAGAGAGGTTCCCCTTATGTTCTGTTCGGGGAACTGAAGCTGAACAACCAACAAACAGGCACTGCCCATCCCTATAGAGAGTTCCTGGAACTGCCTGGACAAACAAGAGCTCAAATATTTAATTTCTTTGGGGCACTGATCAGGAAAAACATTTCATTCCATGATGGATTTTGCTTCTGTAACAAGTGGAAAAGGAAGGACTACACATGGGTGAGTTTCGGGCAATATAAGCTGAAGATTACACGTGTGATATCACTCAATACCAAGAGGCAATGTAAACCCAAGCTGTTGCGTGCACTGAGAGGCACCCTCTGAACCAATCCTGGCCTCAGGAATAGCTGCAAACACCTTAGGCTCCCCTTTGTAATTCCCTGACACCTGCTTGTGTCTGGCAAGGGACAGGGAGAATCTGCTCTGTTCTAAAAGGAAACCAAAAGGGATTAGGTACAGAAACCTGAACAAGTGAGGGGTGAAAAGCTGGCTTTCCTCAGGGCTTACTCAGCAGATGAGTTTATTTTCTGTCGGGTTTCTTACCTGGGTAGGTCTGCAGAGGCTGGCAATGCCATTCTCCAATCCCACGGCCGTAGCAATAGCACTGGTACCTGACCCCATGGACGTACTTCTCCCAGGAGTCTCCAATCTGGTAGAAGGTACGGGTTTCCGAGTCCTGGCACTGGTCTGTAGGCACAAGAGAGACAGTTCACCACTGTGTGGTCCTGAAACCACAGTGAAATATCTACAAAGAAGAGTAAGTCCCAAGGGACTTTTGCACCAAGAAACGCAACACCAACGTTTATTTGCAAATATGGTTATATAAAGTGGCAACAGAACTTGAATCTCAAATCAAGGTTCTTAATATAGCACTGTGTGTGTTAAATTAGATGTTAGGGGGTTAGAAGGAACACCCCCACCTTTCACACAGTGGGGTGTTCCTTCTAGAAAGAATTTCATCTACTCTGGAAAACAGTTCTGCCCTGCCCAAGTGAGTTCACCTCTCACCCGAAGCTAAACCTTGCTGCTCTCAAGGAGATCAAAGGCAAAAATCCCTCCTGCCTTCAGCAGAATTCATTTATGCTTTAAAAGTCCCATGGATTTTCAGCAGAATCTTTCCTGGTTTACCACTGTATAAACCAAAGAGGGACAGATCAGATCCTGAAATCAGCTTAACTTGTGTAAATACAGCACAGTACAGCACTTCAGTACACTTTCTACTCTTGACAACTGCCTGTACACCTGGCTCAATGGAAATCTTCAGTGAGATCTAGTACTATGTTTCCTTGGATAAATAACAGCTTTGTTTAGAGAGAGCCAACAAAATTAAAACTTTAATTGCACCTACACAGGTAGCTGAAATCACTCCCCCACCCTTTCCTTCAAACTAGTAATTTTCAGGAGCTTTACAATCCATGTTCCTTGAATAAACACGTACATATACTACTGTAAATAAAGTAGAACTTCACCACTAGTCATTTCTAATAGATTTTCTTGGCAATGGTTTGAAGCTGTCTTGGACTTGGTAATGCAAACGAAGCAGCCAGGTCTTATCCTCCAATCAAGGTTTGTTAGGGAAGGGGGGGAGGCAGAAGAGATGGAATCTCCCCATTCCTGCAGAGAACCATGATGGTTTTAGCTAACCTCCAGAGCACTATTAACACATGTTCTCATCCTGAGCTTTCTCCCTTTGCCAGAACAAAGGGCAGCCAAAAAATCAATTCAGTCCATGGTAAGTTAATATACACTGGTGCTCCTTCCTCACTTCAGGGAGAAAACTCCAAAAGATTTTAGGATGGAGAAAGGCAAGAGAACTGATCCCAGCCTCAATGCCCAGCTGCATGTTTTACCAGTGCTCAGGCTGGGAGCCCTGCTAAGCTGAGAGCTCAGGAACCAGAATCCAGCCAAACCACCACAGCCTGGGGCTAACTGCCCTGCTACCACGACCTGCTACACTTTGAAACATATGCTTGCCACAGTGATGATTCTTCTTTGGCAGGTGTGATAACCCGAGCTGATGTCCCTAAATTAACAATTGCCATTTCACTTACTCTTCAGCAAAGGCAGGATTGCTTTTGTTTTTGCATTTGTACAATTCAGGACAGAAAGTGGGCAAAGACTGGGCCCAAACTCACACAGCAGTTTCTCCGCACCACAACCAGTCTGCACACAGCCACAGAGGGGGTTTGGCAAGCGGGGGCAGCCGGTGACTTACCAACAGGATCACACTTCCATCGCCCCCGGCCCTGGCCAAAGCAGGTGCAGTTCAGCATGTGCCCCTCATCATGGCGCTTGTGGAAGGTCTGGTTCACGTCATAGGTGATGCCGTCCACAATGCACTGGTCTGGGGGACAGAGTGGAGAGTTTATCAGCAGTTGGTCTAAGCATTAAGTTAGAACCCTTCTGCTGCTTGGGACATCGTTCCCTCTGCTTGATCAGCACACAGACTGACCATGACAAGCCCCATTCAGGCAGAAAGGAGCCCACCTGTAATCTGTGACCCCACACACCCCTGCTCCCGAGTTCATCTATCAGCACTGTGCAAATAAGCAACACTTGTAGAAAAGAGGTGTGTAGGACACAATCCAGCTACAGAACTGCCTTGCTGTTCCTCTGGACAGATTCCACGTGTGAACAAAAATCTAAACCACCACACTGACTCTCCAAACATCTCCTCTGAGGGACATCTCAACTGGAACTCCTCTGTGAGTACTGCCTCAAATCACCGGAACTACACAAAGAGGAAAGGGCTGCTCCAATTTCATAAAGATACAATGAAGAAGTACAACCATCCTCATGATGTTGTTCCTTTGGGTATCTCTGCTACCCTTTGTAGTTACCTGGAGCCAGAGGCAGATCTATTACCCCCCACAAGATGCTGCTGGTGCCTACCAGTCTACTCTTCCCTCAACACACAGTAACCAGACCCCATGCTTCAGTACAATGGTATCACTCTGTTAGGGTCAACGTCCATCTGGGATCTGGCCCAGAATTCCTAAAGCCAGACGAATCACAGCAAGGAGCAGAAAGACAAAACAAACATGAAAACCACCCCAGAAGCAAGTTGTTTTGCTAAGTGGGACCCAAGAGACCCAAGTTCAGTTCCGGAGTCAACCCTGGACCCTCTGTCCCTTGGGAAGTGAGTCCAGGCTTTCATTCCCCATCGTATTTTCCCACACCATGGGCATAGCATCAGAATAAACCAAGGAGTGCTCAGACTCTCCTGCAGGCGCCAAGGTCTGGCTGCTGTGTTTAAACAGCTCTGCTCAGATAACCTCTGCCTTTTGAAAAAGCCAAGTGTCTCTACCCTCTCCTCACCAAGAAAGACTGCTTCAGGTCCAGAAGGGAACTGCAGGGAACTAGCTGTGTAAGTGGAAACAGGAGTTGCACAGACCAGAACTTTGAGCACTGCCTTTCTCACTGTTCTGAAGGAAACACATTAAAAAAAACCCTTTCCAAAGCCCTTGAGTGAGCCTTTCCCTATAAATTATATCCCGTTTCAGCAGTGGTGTTAAAAGAGTCCTTTCTTGGCCTCTTGACAGCAACCCCCCTGCCTTTTCCAGACATGAAGCCAATGCTGTGAGCTAGCTGTAGGATGATCAAATGTCTGTGCTTTTAAGTCTTCTTTTTTTGGTATTGCTTAAGTACTTCTCCACTTGGACCACTCATACAAATGAGTAAATAAATAAGAGTAATCTCCATGCTTTGCTGCCAGCTTTTCATATAGATTAGCCAGCAAAAGGCTAATCCAGCACAGAGGAATTGAAAATTTCACTGCAGAACAATAAAACAGAACAGCTCTGCTTTCAAACTTCAGACTAGTCTGGAGTTTTGTCTGTTCCTGAGGCAGGGAGGTGCCTATACTGAGCTCTCTGTAAAGTCACAGTGGTGCCAATTCCTGAATGTAGACAAAAGAAGGGGGGGGATACCCTGATCAAGATAATCAAGGTTTGCTTGAGAGACTGTAAAGGCTGGAATATACTTTTCCAGCACATAAACAAGACAAGAACATAGCTCCTCTAATTCCCTTCCTACTCCAAAGAGTAAACTGCAGTTCTTGAGCCTGGGCTCAAGCCCACAATGAGAGAAAAGAACACCAGTTTCTCCTGCCTCCTACTTACACTAAAGTGGTGATAACACAAGAATCAGTACCTCTGAGCTGAGAATAGGCAATGCAGGTCCATTCTCCACGGCCATTTCCTACACAGGTACACCTCATCATGTGGCCCATGTCGTGCTGCTTATCCCACTGGTCCCCAACACGGTACATGACACCATCATTGGTTGTGCAGATTTCTTCGTGGGCTGGGTGAGAAGAACGCAAGAGGTTATTTATGAGGCCAGAATTTACAAGATCTTGAGGACTGAGACCATTTGCAATGCCCTTTCATACCACACAGTGGTTCCTGCATCTTAACAAGGAAATTTTAGGCACCCACTCAAATTTTAAGGTTCTCCAGCAGATCTACACCAGTTTGCACCAGCTGAGGAGCATGCCTACCACTGGCTTGTAGCGAGGAAGTAATGAAAATTACCTTCTCCTGGCATTGCCTAAATCTCTGCTAGAGGTGGTCAATGGGGTAAAAAAAGGACAAAACTTCAGAAATGCTGGGATGCAGCCCATTGGAAGTCATCAAGGACTGACCAACGACAGAGAGGTCTTCACTTCCCAGCTCAACGAACCACATACAGGTGCTCTATAACCCCTTTATGGCTCTCAGCCTTACCAGCCATGGGGCAGAACCCAAACTTCTGGTCAGCATCGTAGTTCTCGGTGGTTCCACACCACTTCATGTTGTCCCTCCGTCCCTCGGAAGTGCAGTCGGTGTAGTTGCGGTTGTTGTACAGGAAGGGGAAGTGGCACAGAGCACCATTGGAATTGCCACCACGTGTCTGCACCAAAACTGCACAAAAATGAAAAGAAAACAGATGCAAACGCAGCCTGCACTCTCTCTTAGCATGCATGGAAGAGCTTGGAAAACAAACCACCAGCACTACTTTTTCCCACGTGTGCCCTGTATATTATCCACAGGCCTCTTTTCTTGGCTTTAATTAATTCAGATGTGGAAACATAAGCTTTGCACAAGGTCAGTTCAGTTCAAGCTTTGCTTTGGAAGGAGCTGCAGAGCCAGCCATGGGAATTCCCAGGAAATAGGGAAAACCAACGCTCACTGTGTTTGGGAAGCAGCTTTGCAGATCCCTTCTCCCAAGGCCTAGGGAATGAAATAAACTCACAGCTCTCAGCATACCTGTATAACCTCACTGAAGCTATTTCCCAGTGGTGCCCTTCAGCTCTAAGGGAAGCCGAAACCCTCAGGAAAGGGTTACAGCTCAGTTATGTACAACAGGACAAGCCAAAACCTCTCTGCAGGCTGGAAGCTTCATGTTTTGCAAGCAGGAGTGGAAAGAGGGCTGTAATCTACCTGAACTAATCACCTCTTGAGCAACTCTGCTTTACAAACATTGGAGAACAAGAAGACATTTACTGAGATTTTTCTATATTCACATTTCTCTTTTCCACAGGGTATCACAAGAAGCCTCTTTAAAACATCAATGTGTGCATGGACAGGGGCAGTGTTTGGTTTTTTGGGGTGGTTGGTTTGTTTGGTTTTTTTTAAAAGAAGGTATTACATGCCCTGCTGAGAAAGGCTTCATCAGGAAAAAAACAACCAAAGTAGAAGAGAATTTTTTAAAAAGTGTCTGTGCAGTGTAAGAAGCAGTATTTTCATGCAGGAACACGAAATATTCATTCCAAGGTCAGATCCCAAAGAAGCTGCCTGGACACTGCTCCATGATGTCTGACAGGCATTCCAAGAAGTGCAACCACACAGGTAGATCTGTGCTGTGAAGGGAACACTGACCATCCACAGACGAGGGAATGCTGCTGCATTAGTCATGCCCCAGCTCTTGATCAGAGACCACAAATCACATGAAGATCACTGCTATATATGGCAGCCTGGCTAGATAGCCAGGATGGAGGGAGTGACGGGACTGCACACAATGTACTCCATGGATATCCTCCTCTTTGCAGCCTAATATGGGCATTGCTTGAAGCAATTCACCCAAGCAAAGCAGAAGATAAGCACCCTTCGGGCCAGAGCTCCACCCTGACCAGGTACTCCCACTCTAAGGCCAGCTCAGAGGAGAGAGAACAGGACGCAAAGGGTACATCTGCAGCACCCTCCAGAGATGCCAAGAGCCCCCAAGTGCTCTGTCATCAGGCAGCCCTCCATTCACAGCACTGCCTTGCTGCCTTGAGTCCCTCCAGACGGCTGGAATCCATCAGGCAGCCTTCCTGTGTCCTCTGCTCCTTCCTCCATCCCTACACCAGGGTCACGTGCATGTGAAAACCCTCTGGGAAGAACTCACCGTTCTGCTCAGTACAGAAGGAGTATCTCCTGTCCTGCTCGAAGTTGGAAGTGGTGCTGCACCAGTAGTGCCCATCTGTGCGGCCCTCAGTGGTGCAGGAATAGAAAGTCCTTCCATCGTAGGTGAAAGGCAGGACACAGGGCTCGCCATCAGAATTGCCACCGTACGTCTGGGTCACGGCTTCAAAAAGAAAATCACAGCATTAGACTGCAGTTTAAAGCAATCCCCAAATCTCAGGGCTCTAAAACAGCAAAAGCCCCCCTGGACCAAGTCACTGGCTGCTGGGAACCCACACTGACTGCCATGGACCCGGGCCAATGCACACCAACAGAGAGCTCCACAGCTGTGGCATTCCTTTCCATTCTTTTCCAAACATATATTATTGCAGCTCCATTTGAATAAAGTTATTAATGCTGCTCCCCAAGGGCTCTGTTTGCCCTCAGCAGGTTATATATAGCTCACTGGGAAACGCTCCGGCCTTAGAGAATCAGGCTTCAAATAACCAAACCATTTCTTCCCCCCTTGCACCTTTCCCCAGTGTCTTCTTCAGAGGGCATTTCTGATACACACACAGAGGGTTCTGCTTGGAAACTGAGCCACAGGACAGTCCTAAAGACCTCACTGGAGTGAAGAGGCACCACACACCAACTCATACCTATTTCCTGGCAGCTGACTCCGTTGCCCAGGCAGGTGCACAGCATTTGCTGCCTGCCCTGTGTCTTGAGCCACTGCATGCCCACAGAGTACACGACGCCGTTGTCCGTGATGCACTGGCCATAGGCCTGGGGCCGCTGCGGCTGGGGCTGGTACAGCGCCATCTGCACGTTCGTGATGCTGGGAGAGCCGGAGCCTGTGGCACAGTACGGGACAGAAGGGACACGTGGCACGCAAGGATCAGCAACAGAATGCTGCCATTAAATGCTGAGATAATAAAACCTTAGGCACTCCATCAGATGGAGGGCACAACATTCTTAAGCTTCACAAGATGCAGCTTAATTATTCCACTTCAGCAAATTTCAAAATCAGGAGAACGACTCCCCCTTCTGCTAATGACAGCCTCTGGTTTCCAACTCTGTAGAGTGGCTTTAGAAAGGATTTCAAAACAATTTTTTTTTTAAAAAAAAGACTATTAGTTAAAGGCAACGTAGAATAGAAAATTCAATCAGTGACACGATAATAAAAAATTACCAAGGAAGTAGGGAGGTAAGGCAAAAAGGATTAATTTTGAATTTTTCATTGAAAACGAAGAATAAACCTAAAATGTCTTCTTTTACTCAGCAATTTTTAAGTTTTGAATCAAAGTTTTTGGCACATTATCATGTGGAATAATACTGAGAGACAAAGGGGCTTGTTGTTGTCTACATCATATAAATTTTTCCTAATGATTCCCACAGGAACCTTCAAAAATTCAGCTCTGCTAAAATAGGGGAAATAATTATGGAAACAAAATACTAGCATCCTTGAAGTGTTACTCATTTTGAAGTCTAGACCATCTGAGAGTTTTAAGTTAACATGATTGTACCAAACAGTTAAAGGACATTTAGCAAGAAAAATATAGTGCAGGCACTGCAGGAAAACAGAAGTTCTACATTGCACTCACTGATAAGAAACCTAGACCCTTAAACCGACAAGAGAAGAATTTAGGAGCTGAAGATTTAAACCTCGGGCACAAAAAATACGCTATCTGCAAACTAGGTAATATTTCATACTGAAATTACAAGCTATCTCATGTACATCTATTAAACAGCATTGTATACATTCCTTGACATTTCTGGGTTTTTAAAGCTCAGCCATTAGTAGGTGTATTTATCATGTCAAAGAAACCAGATGGTCTCAGTGGGGTTTAAATTAAGGACACTTCAAGAAAGTTACCCCGAGGCGAATACATAAAGTTCAAACATTAACTCGGAGTGCCATGCTCCCAAAACAAAGATAGTTCCTGTGGGTGCAGGGCCCTAGATGTGATTTACTGCCCTGTGATTGTGCAGGCAATCCCATCCATACGTGCCAGCCCCATTTGCGCATGGAAACAAGGTATAAATTAATCTTATCTCCACACGCACCAACAAGGAGCATCTCCTGAACTCTGACCCTCTCTGCTGCTGATCTTTCCCTGACAAGCCTCTGAAATACCTCAATTGGGATGGAACAATTCAGCTCCGAGTCCTAACCAGTCAAAACGTGCCACTCCTTTCCCCTGTCCCCAGGTTCCGTGACGGGATGCCCCACTTACCAGTGCTAGTGGTGTGCAGGGACGTGTGTGTCTCGCACTTCCATTCGCCTCTGCCGTTGCCGGTGCAGACGCACTGGAGCAAGTTCCCGCTGTTATCCTTCTTGGTCCAGTTGTCCCCAATTCTGTAGGAGGTCTTGGTGTCGTGGTCATTGCAGCGATCTGTGTGAGGGACAGGACTCTCAGCTGTGCCTGCTCTGGGTGGCTTCACTGGGCCCTTTCCAGCACACAACCACCAACTCTATCGAACAAGCTCATACCTTAAAGCCTGAATTAAAGCCTCACTCTCATTCTCTGGAGCTCACTGCTGCAATTCCTACATGCACTAAAGCCTGCACTTAACTGCACAGGCTGAGAGCATCCCAAAATCCACCTGCTTTAGCCTAAGGAAAAAATTCCATTCATTTCCAGAACTGTGCTTTCACTTTGCAGCCATTGTCAAAATGAGCTACTTTTTAAAGCCATTATAAACCCATTCTGTCTAGCATACACCTTTAAAGCTTAATTTGTTTTAATGCCCCTTTTTATTCTTTAAAAAAGAAACAAAACAGGAGTCTTTGTAGCTGGGTCATTTCATGCTATACACAGGGCACAGTTCAAGTTCAAGACTCTCTTTCATCTGGAAGGGACTGAAACCTTTTTGAGGGCAACCTGTAAAATCCCATTTCTTCCAAAAGAAGCCTGCACGAAGCTGCAGTGAAGTTAATACAAACTGCTCAAGTCATATCAGGAGTACCAGACTTTCTAGATCTCTAGTAACCCGCAGCCCCCGAAGAATTGAGTAAATGGGTTCAAAGGACAGCACAACAAACTACTTTTGTCTGGATGCCAGATCCACGTGGACTTCTTATTCAAGGAAAACTTGATACAGTGGCTCAAATATAATCACGGATCAATGAACATGGATTTATGAAGAGCTGTGGAAGGACATATGCATTAAGCCAGATTGCCACTGAGAGAGCACGTGGGACAGAATGTGAATGTAGAAAACATGTTACTGATTCACAGTGCTAAAACGACCAGAAATTGAGCATTTGCCAGAAGAATGGTAAATTGGTGAGGTATTCATCATGCAATTTTGCAAATGTGAAAAAAACGTGTCTCATGGACACTCTCCTCAATGAAAAGCAGAAATGTCACTGAAGCAACCAGCTGTGATTCTGGAAAATGCTGGTCATAAAAGACATGTTAACAGCAGCACACACTTGAAGTGTAATGCCACTTTGTGGGCTAGAGGTATCATTTTATATACATAAATTTCAATTTCTCTATTCAAATGTAACTGGAAAACAAAATGAAAAACGAACAGGTCATTATATTGCAATTTCCCCCATGATACAACAGGGCAGACCTGAGTTATGGAAAGAAAGCTACTGCCAAATACATTTTATTAGCAATAATAAGTCCTCCAAAATTCACAAACAACACATTCTGTTTTATTCATTCCTATTTGACAGCTAATGATTTTTCCCCACATGTCTTTAACAGACTTAATATTGTCAAGGCTGCGTTGATTTTTATAGCTTATTTCTTGACCAAGTCTCTCCAGATCTTCCATTTTCATCTCAACCCTCCTTAGTGTCTTATTCTTTACAGGTCTGCTGTTTGTATCAGCAAAAATCCATTATTTTTGTGCCTCGAGGCAACTGAATGTGAGGCAATTGAAAGGCTACAGAAGAGTTTCTCAAACCTTGCATAACCAAGGTGTGAGGTACAAAGTTAAATTTTCTTGAGGCAACTGGTGTAAACCCGAGATAGGAGCAAGCTCTGTGGTGGAGCTGACAGGATTAGGACAGAAAGTCAATAAACCAGCAAGATTTTGGATTTTAAAAGCCCTGTTTGCTTTGCAAATACCAATAAAATGGAGTTTTTACGGTAATGTCCCCCAATGATGCAAAAACTTTTTAAAAAAATCACATGTGCTGCTGGAGCGGGAAATGGGGTGGGAAAAGTGATAGGCAAGATGGTAGAGGAGGCAAAACAAACCCTGGCTTAGCTAACACATGCATTAAACAGTAATAGAGAAAGAGAAATAAGAAATACTTTAATCTTGCAGATCCTGCTGCTGGAAAGGATATTTAACTTAAAAAACACCCCATTGTCCCTCAGAAGGCTCCTTGAAAGCACAGAAATGGACATCCTAGGCTAAACTCTCTGCCGTTCTGTTGGCCAAGCCATTTCCCCGACTTCCTGGGAGATGCTCTGCTGTGGCTCAGCTGACATGCAGATTCCTTAAACCTTTCTTTCTCCATGAGATTGAATCCCCAAACAATCCAGGCACCCTTGTCCCCAGCACTGATCACCAGCCCTGGGGTTGTTCCCAGACTGCAAATGGAGGCTGGGGCCCACCCAGGCCGCTCTCCCCTCAGACGGGCCTGCTTCCCGCCACTGCTCACGGGACGGCCATCCCTCACAAACCAGTCACCCGCGCAGGGCAGACGAAGGAATAACTTCCCTTCCCTATGCAGGATGAAAATAAATAAGAAAATAAATGAAAAAAAACCAGAGCAGTCGGCAGCTGACACTTACTTCTGGAGGTGCAGGTGATGCGGCCGCTGCCCTCGCCGAGGCAGGTGCAGTCCACCATCATCCAGCCTTGGTAGGGCTTCTCCCAGGTCTCTCCCACCACGTAGGATGTCCCGGCCGTGTCGTCGTAGCATCGCTCGGCTGTGAGGGGAGAGTGGATCAGAGCCCACCCAGGGCACTCCCACACGGGGACACCTCAGGGAAGACAAGGAGAAAGGGCCCACACATCCTGACTGTGCTGAGGGAGAAGGAAGGAGCAGCCACTTACCCACAGGCTTGCAGGTCCACTCGCCCTTCCCGTTGCCCAGGCACACGCACTCCAGCATGTAGCCGCCCGTTTCGTGGGGCCGGCGCCATGTATCGCCGATCTTGTAGGACTGGCCGCCCTCATGGCAGCGATCTGCGGTGGGAGAGAGGGAAGCCAAGGTGAGCAACACACCAGAGACAGCACAATGGCAATAAGGTAAGGGCCACCTGGCCAGTGCAAAGGGGGTCAGCTGGGGCAAGCGGCAGCAAGGAGAGGGGACAGTGAGGAGAACGAGGTGGGACATCAGCCTGTAAAATGGCACCCGACATTTTCCACTGGTTCCCGCCCTTTTCCATTGGCTGGTGCCCACCCTTTTCTGCACTTCCCAGGCCCTGTCCCTCAGCTAATTTCTCCATGTTCCAAATCACAGTCAAAGCCTGGCTAGTAGAAAGGGAATGCAAGGGAGTGATGAGGTGCTGCTTCTCCCTCACACCCTGCTCTGAGGCTGAGGGCTGGTGAGGGAGGGTTTGCCTCCATCTTGTTTGAGGCAACACCACTTGGGCTTCTCTGCAGCCGTTCATGAGGGACATGGTGGCCAGAACAGCACACAGAAGGTAAGGAGGTGCTTGGTGTGACAGTCCAGTGGGAAATCAGCCCCCTTGGGTTTGGAAAGCCTGCCCTGGAAAGGCAGATTCCAGCCCACCATTGCCCCACAGCTCAGCCCACGCTGAGGGAGGGAAGCACAGTGCAGGGCAGCTTGCAAACACAGGGTTTCTTTCTTTGGAAGAATCCAAGGGAAAAAAAAGAAAGAAAGAGAAAACACCCACATCCCATCATTTATTAAGAGCCAGTAAAATGTTTTGTGGGCTCACTTATGAAAGCAGGGAATCTCAGAGTTCTGAAGATTGATTCAAAGCCAGTTGCAGTCAGTGAGACTCCAGTGAGCTCTAAACCAGGCTCATGATGAGGAAACAAGGCTGCTCTTACACTTGCAATTTCCTTACTGACTCTTTTTCTTACAACACTTATCATCCCTGCCCAATAAAATGCCATTAAATTCAGAAGGGCTCCAGCTTTACTTGTTAGATTTAATGCATTATTTTTTTCCCATGCTACAATGATGGCTGGTTTCTGAGTCCTCTGTGGCAACACTGCTAGGATGTGCATGTGTGTCTTAAACAAGAAACTGGATACTTTTAAGAGCACGACTTTTCTCAAAAAAGGGACCTCAGAGACTTTGAAATCTCAGTCTAAAAATCCTGACACACAGCAATCTTCCTCTGTGCTCACAGAAAGTCTAGTTATGAACTAAAGGGAAATTGTGAACAATTCAGTGACTCAATAAGGAAAGGATTTCCAGACAGAGATGTGAAAGGAGAGCTGGGGAGAAAGGAGCAAGCGAAGAGAGGGAAGAGCAAGAGGAAAGTATGGGTCAGGCTTGTGAAAAAGGAGTTGTAGAAACTTATTAAGCTGCTGCCTGGATATCAAACCCCAGTTCCCTTAGAGACAAGTGTTTGATGACATATTTGGAGGATGGAGGACTGGCTCTCAGGTGGCATTTATTTATTATCATTTATTCTGAGTAGTCTCATTAATGCTGATGGTGTTGCTTTGGCTCACCAGCTGCAGAGCAGATTTTTTTCCCAGACACAGAACTACTTTCATAATTGCACCTGTGAAGATGTAACACACTCCTGTATATAATAAATTACTAACCTGTATGGCTGGACACTAACAGTAATTTTTGGCCAATGTTTTCTCACATAGCACTTGACCTCTTAAATAAAAGAGGAGTTTGGTTGTGCAAATGGATGTACATGGGGCAAGGACTTTCAGTTTCAAAGCTTTAGTGGGCTTTGGATTAAACCCCATGCAACTCCAGCTAATAGGCACTGGGAATATTGTGTAAATTGCTCTGGAAAATATGACACTAAGGAACAATAGCTCTAGGAACAGGCTCTTAGTTACATACTGGCAATGGTGCAGCTGATTCTCCCACGTCCTGCTCCAATGCAAGTACAGTCCCAGATCATGGAGTCCTTGGGGCGCTCGTAAGTCTCCCCTACTCGGTATGTGGACCCAGTGTATTTGTCAAAGCAGGTCTCTTCAGCTATAAGAGGTGAAAAAAAAAATTTTAAAAAAACAACTTCATGTAACCACACCAGTAACATATACAGTCAACAGAAACACATTTCTTGCCTCCTCACACAGATACTCCCTTTTTCCTGGGGAAAAACCCCTATCAGTCTCCTCTTTCTTCATGGGATGAAATAGTAGAGAGGAAGTTGGGTGGAATTTGCCCCCTCAAGGTCCCCATGATGCTGAACAACCTCAATAACCTCTTCTTCCCTCCCTCAGGGAACCAAAGTTGCACATGGCAGGCATGCCTGGAAGCATCAATCCCAGCTGTTTGAAGCCAACAGTAGAGAAGACAGGAGGGAGCAAACAACCCCTGGGAACTGTGTGCTTTGTCATGGTAATCTTGCTCGCTCTGACTTAGCAAAAATTGAGTAGATTAACCCCAAATTCTGCAGCAGTCGCACCGAAGTCAACAGCAAAGTTCACTCCTTGTGTATTGCTCACACTCATGCACAGTAAGTGATTACAGAGCATCAGTGCTGCCACCAGACTCAAGATGTGAAGCAGAACAACTTTCTTCACTACTGGGCAGATGAAGTTCATTGTGACATAAGGAAAACTTGCTATTGGACTTCAAAACTGTGAAAGCTGGGCATCTCTGCAGGGGAAGGAAAGGTAGATTGAACCCTCTTTTACGGAGTAAGGGGACTGAGTACTCCTTAAAATACTCCAGCCGTGAGGCAGGCAGCACACAAGCCTTGCAAAACAGATGGCTGAGATGCTTACATCTGTCTTACATGAACACTGTCAGCCAAGAACCAGTTTTTTGTCTCTTCTATCTCCAGAGCAACATAAAGGAATTATGGCAAACCAGTGGCTTCAGACCAATAAATACAGATAGACTGCATCTGATAATCTGAACTACACTGAATCCTGGAGAGACACATCCTCCAGCAGACCTTGCATTTAAACTTCTTTCTGTTGCCTCAACTTTTTCTGCACAGACTAAACAATCTCATTTTACACTCAATTATAGAAAGCTCACAGCACGGCCGGGGGGCTGTAGAAAGCTGTAAGTTGAAATATTTTTAAACAAGCTGACGACACTGCACAGCTATGAAAAGTTGGGGTGAAGCAATCGAACAGAGCAGAGCCAGAGCTGCAAAGTGACTCCAGATTTGAACTTCCCCGTGCGAGTCCAGGAGTCAGTTCAGTTCATTATAAAGAAGAGGTTGGCTCCAAAATTAATGTTTAGGTCCAATCCTCCAGAGAGATGAGTGATGTTTGGCTCAGGGTTCTGGTGGCAGGCCCATCGCTAATGAAAAGCATTTCTTAAAATCCCAAGCCAGATCTTCAGTGTAATTGAGTGTAGATCCCATTACTGACCCTAAGTACCGAACTTCAGCGGAAAACTTGGGCTGTCAGCCCTAACTCGTACAAGGCTTGGTTTACGCGGCACGGAACGCCGTGCCGGGGTCTCGGCGCAGACAAAAGGGGCCACCAACTTACGTTCGGGCTTGCTCTCGCAGTTGAACCCTCGGCTCCCACCGTAGCAGGTACAGACCAGAGTGTTCCCCAGGTAAGTGCGCTCCCACTGCTGGTTGATCTGATAGTACCGTCCATTGTCATAGCACGTCTCTGGGGGGAGAGCAGGAGGAACGGGGATGCGGAGGGGGAAGAGAAAGCAAAGTTCGGCGTTACCGAGGGCAGCAGCCGGGAACGAAGGG
>VYZT01032981.1:441236-485025 GCA_013400735.1 Pomatostomus ruficeps | reverse complement strand
CGCCGGGGGCCGGGCGGGGGCCGCCACCGCCCCGCCGAGCCCCGCCGGGGTGGGAGGCCCGGCCCCCCTCCAGCGGAGCGGCCGTGCCATTTTGTACAACATCTGGCTGAACAAAATGGCTTTTTTTGAGGGGAGAGGCAAACTTTTCTTTTTCGCCTTGGAGCAGCGCTGCCCGTAAGCGGTTACTGCTCCGTTCAGGAGGAATAATGTTCTGCACAGGGGAGAAGGTGAGGTGTAACATACGGGTTGGAAATAGAAACCCTGAGTGATGTTTTACCGACTGCTGGGAACTCAAGGTTAAAAGCTTTCACACCTCACTTGGAAAAATCGGTGTCATTGCATTCCATTCAAAATAAATTTAACACCCTCTTTCTCTATTTCTTGCTGTCCAAAATCAACTCAGGGAACAAAAGAAAAGTGAAAAAAGAAATCCAAGGTGTTGAACCTTTATTAAGTAGAAGGGTTCTTCAGTGTGATGCTCTAATGCAACCCTGCTGTACGCAAATTTTGCCAATCCCTTTCATCTGGCTTCTTCCCATGGGCATCTCTGCTGATCTGGGGGAGTTTCTTTTCTCTAGTTTGAAGGAATACAGCAAAGCAGAGAGTGTGCACAGTAAGTGTGGCTCTCGGGCTGCCAGTGAACAAAGCACAGTGCACGCCCCATTCTGGTACAGTGCCTGGACCAAGTTCGGATCCTACAGGAAGGCTGTGTTGCTAACCATTTCCATGCTTCTCACACATACTCTGTCTTAGCAAAGGGATTGTTAATCTAAAAAGCCTGCTGTGGTTCCTGATGTTTAAATCAACACTTCAGACAAACCTGAGTGTGAAGTAGCCTACAGTGTTTCCAGACATCTTTAAGGTGAACATCCACAGTTCTCCATAAGGGTTCTTCAGCATGTTGAGCACCGCGCTCCGGTTCCACTTCCTGCAAGCCCGCTGTGTTCTCTTTACTGATGTGCAAGCAGTATCACTCTTGGGATGCAGGCTACGTCAGCGGGCAGAGTGTGGATCCAGCGCGGCTCTGTTCCAGGAAAACTCGCACTTGTGATGTCAGGTATCTGTTTTCAAGGAAATTTCTTTTCCCCAGTGTGAGGAGTGCCCACAGATACATTTACATGAGCTGCTCTGCTGAAAACTTACTGGAAATTGAAACCTAACCTGGCAATTGAGGTGAGCTGTGGTGAGCTAATTCCCACCTTTCCTAATTTTTATTTTTAGATCCACCGCACTGCCTTTTTCCTTTTTTTTATTTATCTGTGTTTTTGAGTCATCAGACACACGTTATCCCTCAAAATATTCACAGAACTAAGGTGGCCACAGCAGGGGAGAGTATTAGCTTTTGAAGAGAGACTCAGCATCATAAACCAGCAAATATCCAGTTTCTTGAAGTGAGAACATGTTTTCAGAAACGGTTCCTGCTTTTCTGAGACCTAAGATATGATGTGTCATCCTCAAATTCCATCCCACATTCCAGCTTATGTCTGGAATTCTCTGATAAAAGCCAGGTGAAAGGCACATTGTCAGAAAATGTTGCTGTTTGAGCGTTGCATGCACTTTACCTAGCCTGCTCCAAAGGAAGAATTGCTGAGCGGAAATCAGTGGAAAAGAGGAGTTTCCATCCTAGGAAACTGATATGTGCAATGAGGAGGCAATTTGAGGTAATTTTTCCAGTTACTGAGTATAGATCCAATGAACGTGTGAACAAATCCTGCTGCTGATACCGGCTGCTGATTAAGCTCAATTGACATGGAAAGGGAAAGGGTTATGAGAGGCCTTCAGGGACAGGGGGGTTATGATATATAAAATTTGCTAGAGGAAACCTGCTTAACTGTAAGAGCTAAGTACCTAAGGAGCAGGATGTGGTGGAATAAGCAAACATGAGGAAGAAATATCTGCTTTTAGCAATTATTTGCAAGTGTTAAGGTTCATATATGAGGTATCGTTCCCATGAAGGTTAAATTACTGACCTTGACCTCAATTTTGTGTATTTTAAGTCCAGTTCACATCATTTTGCACTGCACTTAGGTCTTCAAGGGCAGTATAAGTATTTACACAAACTGAAAATTGTATTGTCTGAAACTTGAATGAGAAAAGACAGCGTTAGCAAGCGTGTGACTGTGTCTAATGCTTTCCACAGAATTAGTTACACAAATACAGGGACAAATGTAAGATCCTTGTTTAAGAAAACATTACTGGAAGCACACAAAACAGAATTATAATTTCAAGTGATGCTCAAATTAGTTTCTTGCATAGCCATCATTTACAATCAGCCAGAAATAGTCTGACGAGTAGTATTTCAAGATGATTTGGAACAGCCGGGTTTCTTTTCTAAAAGAATCTCTGACAGTAATTATGACACAAGCATGCAGTAATTATTACATTGCATGCTGTTAAACTTTGTGAGAAGCCTCTTATTTATTTCGGGGAATGGATGTAGCTCCCTTGTTGGTTCTGCTGTCAGTTTGTCCCTCAAGCTAACAGGAAATGAAAGGAAGATTCACCTGAAGTCTTCCTTTGGATGACATCAGTTTGAATTTATAAACCACCCGTTCATGGTTTCTGCATCCAAATAAGGATTAGGAATGCCCCAAACCTCTGCTTTAGCCATTGGTATTCTGATTCATGTTCTTGGTCTATTCAAATTTTTTTTCCTACTGAAATCCTACCTTTTTGACTCTTGGCTCAGAGAGGCATATGCCCTTATAAGGTTCTCCTGACTTTTTTTGCTCCATTGTATTGCTCTGCAGATAAATGTCTTCACTTGATTTCCTTTATTGCAGATGCTCACGAGGAGCCACACGTGTGACTGGGAGCATGGTCTGTCCCCAAAGCCATTCTTCTGCAAATTCCAGTAGCAAAGAGAGGATGAATCAGCACAGAAAGGACCAATCCAAGTCACTCGTTACTCTATAAGCAACCTTAGAAAAAAAGGCCACCCGGGCTTAATCATCTTCTAAAATTATTGCTTATAAGGAACAAAAATCATGAAGAGAAAAAGGTCAGGATTCCTCTCCTTGACACAGGGAGACCACGAAACGCTTCCTGCAGTTCCCAAATATTTTGCAAGAACCCCTCTTGTGAGCTGAAAATTTCTGAATCATCACAATTTCAAGTCTGTGGTTTTTTGCTAGGTCACAGCAAAATTCACTTCAAGGCTGCTGAGGCTCTACTGCACAGTGCTTCATTCACTGCTGAGCGTCTCACCCAGGAATCCGGAACATCGCTCTTGAAATGAAATCCATTCCTTCTGCCCGTTAACTGCAGCTTCAGGGAGACGTAACTTTACGCCGGCTCTCAGCACGGGAATGAATTTCATCAGGTATAAATGCTCCGTGACAGGACATTAATTGCATCTTTGGCACTCTCAGTGGAAATTCCTTCTCTTCTCCCTCCTCCCTAGTCCTTCCCAACAAATTGTTCAGTGTCATCAACACAGAAAAACGCATTTCCTTTCCCTAGCTGTCCGTGGATTAGGGTATTTAGCTTGGTCTACCCAAACTGTTGTAGTTTGCCAGTGATGAGAAGTTTGCAGCCACAGCTCTTGTTTTGCATTAGAGCCTGCAGTACTGTCAGTCCCAGGCATTTAACCCTCATGAGCCACTCCCTGCAAAATCAGGGGAGCAGCTTTGGAGGGCAAGGGGAAAGAGATTTCCATTCTTTCCCAGGCAGAGGAGTTCTCCTGGGGCTTTCAGGCTGTTTATTTGTTTGCCTGATTTTTAAGGAGGTGTTTGCATCACATACAAGTGATTTAAGAACAGAAAATGAGATCCTCACATGCTTCTTGTTGCCAAAACATCGACAAAAAAGACAACTCTCATTA
Source organism: Pomatostomus ruficeps (assembly GCA_013400735.1). NCBI lineage: Eukaryota > Metazoa > Chordata > Aves > Passeriformes > Timaliidae > Pomatostomus > Pomatostomus ruficeps. The sequence goes on along the minus strand of VYZT01032981.1, from coordinate 481,202 downwards.
GACCCGTGGCAATGGGAATTGGCAGGCAAGTGGCATAGGACAGTCCCTCGTTCCCAGGTGAAGCTTCTGGATGGGCAGCACCAGCTCTGAAGAGCTGAAAAGCTGTTCTTCCTCACATTTTGACATGTTTGGTAGAGACTTTCACAGATGCCTGAATCCTGCTCAGGTTGCCCTAAACCCCTTTGGAAACCCCATCCTGATGCCCCGACACAGAGTTCTGCAGAAGTTCTGGGAACTCTCAGGACAGCTGTGGAAGCCTGAGTCGGCATTTCAGGACGTGTCATGAGCATTGTTGATTGGGACTGTGGGACCTGGCGTGGTGTCTGACACCAGTGCAGTGGGGCCAGCTCTTGAAAGATGTTATTTTAGGCAGAGTTGGAACTATTTTGTCTCGAGGGCTGTTCCATCTCCCAGCTGATGTCTGCCCTGCTCACATTCTGGTGGCTGTTTTTATTTAGTCATTATGGGTTTCTAACAATAATTTGACTTTTTGACTAATGGAGGGTTTTTTCTTTTAATGAAAGGACAACAGTTAGTTATGTCCATGTTGTTGGGATCACTTGCATCTCCCTCAAAGCCCAGAAACAGAGCTGAAACCCTCCCTTTTTCCACATCAGTTTTAAAAGTACTAAAGCAAAGTGAAATAATGGTGATATCACCACCAGCAGCATGAGGTGAACTTGGCCACAAACCCTGGTGTTTGAGTGCAATTCCTTTTATTCTCTCCCAGTGAATATGGCAAGCCACACAGAGTCTGGTTTTCGGCAGGCCTGGTTAAAATCCAGAAATAAATGCCAGTGCTGGGTTGAGCTTGGCTTGCTGTGAGGAAGTTGAATACACCGAGCAAGCAAACAGCCACATATTATGATGATTATAGGGGAGTGCATAAGGGGTTGAAATTGAGAGTCACAAAGGGCTGAACTGAGCCAGGAGCATCCAGAAGGGAAATGTTCTGGCTCCAAGCTGCAGTTTGTCCCGTTTCCTTCTTACCCCTTCCACCCAGCATTACATGGAGCCAAGGAGTGTGGATAGTTCTTTGCTGCCAGTTTTAAGGGGGTTTTCTTTTTTCTTGCTTCCTTCTTCTTCTTTTACTGTAAGTAAGCTGATTTTTTGGCTGCATTCTCAGAGATGAGAGAAGCTCTCACTTTCTCTTGTTTTTCAGCCCTGCCCAGAAGTTCTCATTGACCTCCTATTCTATACTTTCCAGCTCCTGGGGTAGAACTTGAGTCTTCTCCCTGTCTTCCTTCCCACTTTCTTCTTCTTGCATTTCCACCCTCTGCCTTCCGGTAGTCCAGGCCAGCAAGATGTTCCTTGGTTTCTGATGTATTTATTTTAATTTAGCTGTTTCTATGGCCCAGCAACAGTGTCACTTCTCCTGTGGGACTTTCACAACTCTTTCTCTTCTGTGGATGGGAATCCAGCCCAGAGAGAGGCCCAGAATAAGGCAGAAGGGCTGTTTCTGACTTGTTCAAACCCTCTGTGGAGGCTGAGCTTCTAGCAAGAAATTGTAATAAAGCAGGCGGGAGATTCATTCTCTATCAATCTGTCAATTCATAATTAGCCTGAAGTCAGGGCTTCTTACAGGTATGACTCTTCCCTGGGGAGCTTTGCCAAGGGAGAGTTTTGGTTCTTTATAGGCATCAGCATTGAAATTATTTTTTTCCTATCACTTCCATTGGAAACCTCTAACGGGAGTAAAGGTGGCTAACGGAGCTACCTTGGGCCTAGGTCTCATTGCTGGACTGTTTCTAGGGTGGCTTCACATTACCTTTCGGATTCATTTTGGTTGAAAGCTGGGCCTCGTGGCAAAGGACTTTCTATACTCTCAGTAAATTTCTGCTCTGTCATTAATCCTTTGATTTCCTTCTTTACTCTCAACTGTTGATTATAGTGGGTTAGGCTTTATTTTCTGGCACTCAAAACTGTTTATAGTCTGCATATGTTTTTTGATTCTACTCCTTGTTCTGGTTTTGGGGTTTGTTTGCATGTTGGACTGGCTTGGAGCTTGTATTTTCAGTCTGTAGTGAGCTACCTATCCATAAAATCATACAGATTTGGAGCTTTCCAACAGCCATCACTCACTTCATTTACCTCTCTCGCGGTATTTATAGAGTTTGCAGTGTCCTCACTCTTGAGATGATGAATGACTGTAGTAACAATAAATATACATGGTTTTCATGGACCATTTTACATAATTCTTTCTGCCATCTACCCTGATACAACCACACCAAAGGAGCTTGTGTGTGGAAATGGAAGTTTTACCACTGATAGGATTCAGCCATGAAGTGTGTGGGATTGGCTGAGCTAGAGATGCTGCAAGAGGTTTTCCACTGGGACATCCCGAGTGAAAACAAGTCAGTTTGCCCAGAACAAGGAGCCATGCCCATGTTCCAGGAATCTGTTTCACTACTTCCCAACACTTACACACTGATTTTAAGCTTCAAAGTGTTTTGAAGGAAAGCTGGTGATTCAGACACATCTCTCCTCTTGCAGAACTCTCCTCTCAAGAGCAGCCAGCACCTTTGACTGCTGGGCAGAGGGCTTCTACACTTTCTTGGCTACACTTTTCCTGTAATGGCATGGAAGCAGTGCCCAGGCAGGCACTTAGGCATGAAAATGATGGAAAACTAAATCTCTTACCTTACAACAAGGTGGTTGCAGTCCAGTCCCTTCAACTGAGCAAGAAAATTCACATTTTTCTTAAAAGGAGCAGAATTTCAGCCTGTTAGCAGGATGATCTAGGGTAATGATTAGCATTTCCATAGACATGGAAACAGAGGGGAAAAAAAACTGTTTCAAAGGGCTAGAAAAAGCCTGAATAGTTTGACACAGTCTGAAGAGGAAAGTTTCTCATTATGTTGTCCAGGATAACTTCTGGCAACACCAGAAAAGCTGAACATCATTATCAAGTGAAGTAGGAAGCTTTTCAAAGATGCATCATATCTTGTGGTCATATGCTAAAAACAAATATCCCAAAGCTCCTGATGATGCATGTGGTGTTTGCACTGATTGAGTATGTCCCAAGCCAGCTATATTTATTGGAGGCACATTTTTGCTTAGCCAGGTCATGCAGAAATGGAAGTAAACATTACCTAAAGACATATCAGCAGATTGGGGTATTAATCTGGCAGGATTACTATAAACCCACTTGCCGTCCTTTCCGCATCTGAAAGATTTATAGGGGAAGGTAGAAGCTTCAGAGTCTGGAGATGTACATCGCTTCTGCATCTGATTATACTCTCCAGATTTATATACAATGTGGAAAGAGGTCGTAGCTCACTTTCCAGGAACAACATTCACATTTTCCATAGAGTGCGTTAGTATAAAATGAAGATTACATGCTCATAAAATGAAGGGAAAGTTTTTGACAGAAGGTCTCTTCAATTAATTTACAGTCAGAAATGTCGTGTGTAATATTGAAAATGAATGCTACACAAAGAATTTATCTCCTGACGGACTCTTCCTTCTCCCTTTCTTCAAATTTTGTTTCAGTGGTGCACAGGGACATAGAAATAGAAGGCTGCAAAGGGCCTGTATAAGTTTCATTTCTTTAGAGAAAATTTTCTTGAAATATAAATCTGAAAATTTACTCTTTTTCTTATAGGGAAAACAAAGTGGGGAAGAGGGAGACATACCTTTGATAGGAATTTTTTTATAGAACATGGAGCTTCTGTGCACGGGAAAGAAATCTTTAAGACAACAGAATCCTAAGGATCACAGAAAAATCAATAGTGTTTTACCAGTGCTGATGTAAGACGACTCTGTGGTGGAGCTTTGGGCTCAGGGCAACCTAAGGACCTCTACTCCCACGTGTTTATTTATACCTGAGGTGGTTTGACAGGCCAGGTCCCACAGACTCGGGAGCCTGAATTGCATTGAGAGCCAGTGAATGTTGGTGTCCTGGTGCCGAGTCCATACAGCCGTGTCATTTACGCCCCTGGCTCCTGTAGGAACAGTGTCTGGTAGAAACCTTGCCAAGGGGAAGCAGACCAGCTGGAGCAAGCATTGCTAGGCCAGAGGCAGCTCAAGGCACTGAATTCCTTGCTGTTGTTGGCTCCCAGCTTGGAGATCTGCGAGGGTTTGTAGCTGAAAGGATCACATTCTGACCCTGCAAAGCCTAATTAAAGTGTGTAGCTTCACCTGTTGCGGTTATTCCACTTTTTGATTTCCCTCAGCTGTCACCTGAATAAAGGCAGAGATGTGCTCTGTCTCTCCAGAGCTCGCTCCCCGCACCTCTGTGAGCAGCATTTAGATACCTCGGTGTCCTCAGCCTTGCCACTGGGAAAGTGTGTAGGAATAAACTGCATGACAGGGTCATAAATTGCAGGGAGAGTAGAGCAAATCTTGGCAGCAGATCACAGCTGCTGGAGAGATGAGAGCTGTGGCAGACACACGAGGAGAGAAGCTAAGGAAGACTAATATTTAAGAGGAAGGCAGAAATTTTACTGCTAGACTTTGTTCCATTGAAATGAGACCATTTCTGACCTTGGTTTCTTTGAGGGCAGGCTCGGTCTCCTAATTTCTGTTTAATGTTTTTCTTTTTGTCTCAACTCTCAGGGAAGCATTGATGCTTTCAGACCATTAGCAATTCTGCCTTCTTGATAGAAAAGCCAAAATCGAAACCATAAAGTGCCACTGATTTTGAAGCAGGCCAGAGCAATCTCACAAAACCATACATACCATGCATGCCCATCTCCAAATCCATGGACTGCAGCTAGATCCCTAAATTTGTGTGTCAGCCTTCCCAGGATGTAGGCCTAAATATTCTTTCCACATCCAGTGTCCATCACAAACTCTAAGCACCGTTACTGTGTAAAATTAATTTTTTTTCTTTGAAGTTTCATACCATTAAAACATCCTTATAAGTGTGTTTGAAAACTGTGGTGTGACTTTAAGATATGCTTGGAAAACCTTCAAACAATTACAAGTATGCACACCAAAAAACTGTGCTTGGATGAGGTAATCCACAAGAGGGTTTCCAGTTGGCCTTTTGAAAACCAAGTATTTTATACATAAATGTCAACATTAATTAAAAATCAACACAGAACAGGAAATAAAAACCCGTAATGCTGTATTGGTTATGATCTGAATACACTGATTAGGTATTTCTAAGAGTTTATTCTTGCACTTGGAAGCAGTCAAGCTTTTTAAAACAAACAAACAGATATGCACCCACTGGAGGATGCAGCCCACCAGATGATTTCATACTGAAAAGAACACATGAAGAAGAATTCTCAAAGACATTGTGGGTCCTTGCACAGTGCCTGATTATTAATGAAAATGGAGCCTCCTAATCCTTTTGGCATCTAGAAAAATCCCTCCCATGACTTAAACATCTTGGCCAAAGCCCCCTCCCTGGAGAGCTGTGTAGGTTCACACCATGAATCAGTGAGACCTCATGAGTTAATATTTGTGTGTTTATGCGCTGAGCTGCCTTTTCTGAGTGGTGCTAAATGGCTCTTTAGATCCGGCTCTCAGATACACAAACTGTGCCTTCCAACACTGCTGGTTGTAGCCAAGCTGCAGGAGGGAAGAGGAAATGGCCTGAGCTTAATCCATCCTCGGGACAATCTTAAAGTGATTAATTTGTGGTTGTCCTCGAGTGCCACACAGCAGGTTTCAGTGCTACCGAGTTGTTCCAGAAATCTGTTTATTTATTGCTGCTGCATACATTACTGACTTTTTTAGGGATGGAAGAATATGCCAGAGCATCCCAGGCATGCTTATGCCTTGCTGGCGGGGCACACACTTGGAAAAATTTGCAAATAGAGGGGTCATAGAGAGATAAAATTAATTTTAAAACTATGCCCCATCGTGTGTTCGGTGCTATGCAGATCATTTATTTTGATGAGTGCACAGGGACACTGCAGACATGCCTCAGCTAAGGGTGACTGCTTACATTTTAAACTCCTTTTAGGTGAAATTTTCTCCTAAATGGTGGAATAGAAAGAAACTGAACTATATTCACCTCCAGGGAAGGTAACACTTTCTGGTGTTCAAATGCCACACTGGATATCAGTCACTGTTTTGTTTTGCCTTATTGAAAGAAGAAACTTCCTTTACAAAACTGATTTTTGATATTGATTTTAAGTCCAAGCATAACTTCGGGGTGTTATGACCTGGGAATTTTAAATTTAGATTAATATTCAAATTTGTATTCACGTGTCTACTAAATATAAATTCAGTCTAAATGAACAAATTTAGTAATGTTTCTTGAGTGGGAACTAGAAGACATGACCTTGTTAAACTGGTGCCAGAAGAACCAAGACCAGGGAGAGCATCACAAGCATCATCCGTGAGTGATGACTTCCCAAAAATAAAGGGGATTTTTGTAGGGAAAAGGCTCGGCAAATGTCCATAACTGTCTGGAAAGGACCAGAAATCAGTCTTCAGTCTTTCCTGCTGCAAAGGAATCTGAATGAGGCTGCAAGCAACTGCTGAATCCTGCGAAGAAGAAAGGAAACTTTCCACCTGTCACCATTTGCAAGTTGCCAGAGGCAATGGAAGTATAAATACAATAACTCACTGCAGTAGCAAGAGCTTTGCATTGAACTGCACCATCACCCTAAGCCCCTGTGTTAGATCATAAGGGTGTGCTGTGCATGATGAATGCTTCTGGTTTAAAATATTCCAGGGAGAACGTTTTTTATCTCTCCCTCCCTCCCTCCTCAACTTCTACCAACTGTGTTTGCATCTAATAAAATCCAGATGCTTCTTGAAATAAAATTGTTGCTACCTTGGACCACAAGACTTCTTTTAAAATTAGGGTTATGACGTTTTTAGCAAATGTTCCTTTTTGCTGCAGCGGGCTCAGAGCAGGAGGCAGCAGAAACACAGGCAGAAGGTGTTAATTTTATCTGCTAACAGTGGTGTTATTGCTCTGTGGTGCTCTGGTGGACAGGTCTGAATCTAATAGCCAAGATCTTGGAAAAACTTTCCTAAGAACAAGTCGGATTTCTGCTAATCTAGTGTATACTTAGCTCTCTGCACCTACGTGACGTCTGGAAAATACTATTTTCTGTCTCAGTGGCCAGAGGAATTAAACCAACAGTACGCACATGGAAACTGGGAGGCACGCTTTCTAAGGAAGAAATTTAGGATGCTGTGTCAAGGAGGGCTATGAGGCATCATTGGGATGGTTTGCAACACGTTTATGGCAGAGGGCCAAGCCAGACAAAAAGTGGATTTATAGTGGGTCTATTATGTCTACAGTAATAACCATCTTTTATGCTGGTGTGACAGCCTGTTTTCATTTTGCTTAAAAGACCAAAGGCTTTTATGGGCAAACCTTGGCTTGCACATCTCTGTCTTAATCATCTCTCCTACCACTACGGTGAAATACCTTGACTCCTTGTGTATTTTGTATTTTCAGCCATCCCTGTCCCATTCTTCCAGCAATCCTCCCCTGACCACACCTCCCTGCAGATTTTCCCTTATCCAACTTGCAGCATTAAGAAATACATTTCCTTTTCTTTAAAGAACTGAAATACTTGGATTGCAAGAACTGTTCTCCCTGTGTTCCACAGGAATTCACTTGTGGCCAGAGGCTTCTGAAAGCCCGCTGCCCTTTCTGAAGCAAATCCATCTCAGAGAATCACAGATCACTTTCCTCTAGGGTCAGGTGCTACATGGAATAACGCAATGTTATCTATACTCTTTTCAAGTTCTGAAATTCATTTCAAATTCAATTTTAAATTCTTCTCAAGTCAGCAAAATTTGGCAGCTCTCCCCTTTGAAAAACTGAAAGTTAACAGGGAGAAAATCAGTTTTCAGGTTCATCTTTGTAGGGAAAAAAGTCTTAATTTTGAACAAACTAAATGTATTGTTTCTGCAAAGAAAATGTTAGAGAATGTTTCAACTTCAGTGTTATGGCAAAACAATAAATGAAAAAAATAAACCAGCTGATATCCATTAAAATTTCGAGATATCCTGATACTCACTTGGAAAACAATACTGAGGGAACTCCGGGAGGAAAGACGTCAATGCAAGGATTGTTTCCTGAAAAGTAAATTACAGGGCCATAAACCCAGCTGTTTTGGATGTCATAAGTGGAAATGACATAACTGTACAACAAATGAAAGAAAAGATGGAGATCTCTGCTCTGCAGATCCCAAAGTCAACCACTCAGTCTGCTAATGGGTCTGTGTGCATGCAAACACACTCTGGTTTGTTCTCAAGGTAGAGAGAACATTCAGTGTCTCAAGTGTATTTAGATTTATTAAAAACTCACCCTTGGGAACAAATACAGAAGACAAATTGAGTCTTGGAAATAGCCCCTCTGCATTTCAAAAAACAATATACTGTATTTCAAGAACTGGATTTTCTGTCTCCAGTTTTGCATATGTTTGGCTTTACTGGTGAAAGGATGAGTCCTTTGCAACAGAGAAGGTTTGAACCCACGAATTTCACTGGTTTTTGACCTTCACTTTCACAGTGAACGTGTTGGGATCCAAAGTTCGAGCTCTGGGCTACTTTCAGGTCTGTTGCAGAATTCCACTTAGAAGACCAAGACTTCAACTATTAATCTTAACTGCAGGGAGGAATTGCATGTAGACCGGGCTACTGCAAGTGCTTGTACTCGTTGGAAAGTAAGGTTACAGGTCCAAAAAATCACATGCTCCAGTCAGGGTTCAAACATAAAGTGGTCCAGAAGATGTTGGCTTGACATTGACTTGAGCACCTCCCATGGAGGAAATTGCTTCTGAAATCAGGGCTGCAACTTGGTACTGCAGAAAGCTTTTCCTAAACCACTAGAGAGGAAAACTGGGCTAAATTATTCCCCTTCTGAATGTTCCCCAGCAGCCTCAGAGAATGACAGGTCTTGATTTTATTGATTTTTTTCTTTTCCTTCCTTCCTTCCTTCCTTCCTTCCTTCCTTCCTTCCTNCTGGGCTTTCCCACCTGGCCCAAAAGTATATTAATCCACTGAATTCTATACTTTTCAGCATGACTTTCCTTTCTTCCTTCCTTCCTTCCTTCCTTCCTTCCTTCCTTCCTTCCTTCCTTCCTTCCTTCCTTCCTCTTTCTCTTTCTTTCTTCCCTTGCCTTTCTTCCTTCTTTCCTTCCTTCTTTCCCCACATAAAAGTCACTTTCATATCTGATCATCTTTTATTCCTTTCCTACTGCTCCCTTCTAGACTCTTTACAATTTGTCCCTACACAACTTGTTGAAAGGCTTCAGAATAACGGGAGTGGCATCACAGCTGTCCAGGCAGAGGATGGGAATCGTCTTCTGAGTGTTGCCTACACTATTCTACTGCTTTTCTCCCTTCCTACAGCCCAAGATGAGGATTCTAATTTTTGGCAACAGCATCTCATTGATTTTTATAGTCTGAAGTTTTCCTCATCCATTAATTCTTTGCCCGAGTTCTGCTGCTGAACCGCATAAGCTCCCTTTATTGCTGAGCATTCTCCAATTGTCTCTATCAGATGTCAAGTTATTGATTCAGAGGTGATGTCAAGGTCATTTGGGATTCTGACACTCTCCTTTAGAGTTCTCCTTGAGAATTTTTGGAAATTTTGGTGACTTTTGGCCAGGCACAAATGTCCTGATTATGTTCTATTTATTCTTGACAGCCGTACCTGTGTTTTAATGGGAATAATTTGAATTTTTAACTTAATGTCAGTCCCTGAAAAAAGAACATTCAAGACTGAAGAAATCCTAAACATTATCAGATTTAATGCAATCCTTATCCTACCTTATCTCTTCTTTCTCTTGAGTTTTGAAAGACATCAAAGGAGTGATTTATTCATAGTCTCTGTAAGTCAGCGCTAGCAGTTACATTCAATGTGCTAACAATGTGCAGCAGCAAAGCAGAAATGGAAACTGGATGATGTGCAACTGTTCCTTTTTTTCCCCATGCATTCCGATTACTTGCTGTGGATGTAGCATCCCAAGAAACACGTGGAGTTTACATACAGAGCAACAGACAGAACAAGTTTCAACAAGAATCCCTTTCTTTCTGGCTGAAGTGCATAAACCCAGCAGCTCTGCTCCCAACACGAGCTGCAGTTTACGTGCCTCCTGTATGTGTGTTGGGGCTTTTCTAAACAAACTGGGCTGAATCATGCTGGGAGAGCTTCCCAGGCAGAGCCTGGAGCAGCAGGCTCACACCAAAACCCCTTCCCTGCAGGCAGGTAGGGATAGCAATTGTGGGGTTTCCCTTCCCGTTACAGTCCCATGTGGTGGCGCTTCTCCTGCTGGGCACGCTCAGCCTCTTCCCATGCACCCAGCCCGCCTCCAGGGGGGCATCCTCCATCCTTGACCCACCCCAACCACCTTGGGCATGAGATCCTGCTCACACTCCTCCTGCCCATCACATCATCCTGCACTTACACCCAGTTTTGTATCCCGACATTTAATTACGGGCCAGAATTCACATTGACCTCCGAGAGACAGAAAGAGCGCATCTCACTCCTACAGGCAGCTGAGGGATTTGTGAAAGCTTAAGATGACTGACAGCGTTTTGAGCCGCACTGAGGTGTTGGTGGAGGGATTACAGCATGTAAAACGATGCACAATTAAACACCCTGGGTATTTATTGGATCTAAGCTCATAGCAGATGATTGTCCTTTACATTTTTGGGGGTTATTTTCGCTAAACCATTATGTACTGGCTTAAACCCAATCTCTGGAGGAGCAGATTAGCAGGGCTATTATGCCATCTTGCCTAATACCTCTCAAGATTTATTCTCACTGGAAGCTATAAAAAAATATTTTGTAATCTCCTCCAGGTTACAGACACACTGGCAGACACACCTCACTCGTATCAAGATCACCATTTCCTTCAGGGCTGATGGGTGAAGCTGTAGGAACAGAGATAAACTTGGCCCTTGGTGTATCATGAGTCTGATTTCAAAAGCAGCGATTTTTTTGCATAGAGATTAAATGCACAAGCTTGCAATTTTAGGAGATATTTATTCAGGGAATCCACGCTCTGGCTGTCCTGAGCACATGAACCCCTCAAGAGAGGCTCTACAGCCAGACTGCTGCTGCCCTAATTAATTCTCTTGCGCATTGGCATTTACAAGCAATAATTTGACTCTCTCTGTTTTATTAAAACACATATTGTAAAGTGCTCAGCTAAGGAGGAAATTAAAATTTCCTTTCACACCCAAGACTTTCCTGGTAATGCAAATACCTTGACATTACAGCAGCCAGCATGTTGTGCAGACAGAGCAGGGCAAAGCAGTCAGACGGCTTTCACAGAGAGAATGATCAAGGGTGTTTGTGGAGGCTTGAACTCCTCTGCTGCAGAGCTGGGGCAGGAGGCAGGAATGAGAATAACCTGAGCAGATCTTTAGCTGGTGCAGTGGGGAGTGATTTAATTGATTCCAGAGGAGCCACTCTCCGTGAAACAGAGTGGGTGGGAATCCTCAGAAAGGCTTGTGCCAAGGACCTCGCTATTCATAAGCTGCCTCCAACAGAGCTTTGTTCTTACCACAGGCAACTCTGAAAGGGGCTTGAAATGAAGGGGTCAGCAGAGAGGCCAAGGGTACAGCAATTCCAGCTGTTCCACAGTTGGGATGGGAGATGTGCTCCACAGCCCCACCCTGTAAGGTCCTGAAGTGCTTCTATTTATTCACGAGGATAATTATTTGCTAGAAAAATTATTTAGTGGAAACACTTATCCAAAGGAAATAATTGCTCAGGAGAAAGCAGGATCAGGAGGAATGAAGCAGCATATCCACACACCATCCCTGCAAAGCAGCATTTACAGGAACAAGAGGGGAACAGCGACTTTTTCTGGTTGAAACCACAAGTGAAATTATAAGCAGGCGAAATCCCATTTGAAACTAAGCCAGGGCTGTGGGCTTTCACTCCTACGCTTGTGGCAAATGGGATGGGGTTTTTAATGATGAGATACAGTCCATGTAGAGAGGTGCCTCCTGGGAGAAGCAGGAAGATCCCCTTAAATTGACTTTTCCTACCTCCTTGGTGGATTTTATCCTATGCCCTTGTCATTAGGTGACATCAAAAGTGCTGGGCAATGCCTTGTGTGTCTCTTAGGAGTCTTCATTATTTCTTTTTGCTTAACTTAATCGCTATTACTTCTAATTCTTTCATGACCCAAGGCATTGAGTGCACTCCTGGGTGAGAATTTGTGGGACTCAAGTGCCATGATGGAATATTTTACTGCTGGAAGGTACTGTATCCTCAAAGTCAGAACTTTGGAAATGTAAGCAAAATGTCCACAAAATTCACAGACAATCAGATCCAGCATTTTGATAATATCAAATACACCCCAAAAGGCAGACAATCTGATTTTTTGAATTTATGCTAATTTAAAAATTTTAAAGATAATTTTCCTTTAAAACCTGGTATGAAAATCAGATTGCTTCTGTTGCGATCAGAATCTTGAAAAGAAATATTCCTGTTTGATTTGGAATGAAAATAAATGCTGAAATTGCAAGGCTTTTGAAATGCCTTGGATGTGAGTCTGCTCTGATTGGAAAGTCAGATTGCTGGTTTATTACCTCAAACACAGGTCTGTACTGAACCTTGGTGACATGTGAGAAATTCCAATGAGTTAGGGCTAATTTTCTGCACAGGTATGTCCCTGAATCTGTTAAATGCTGCTTCTGTGGTGCAGTCTCGGGGAGGCCACCAAAAAAGTGCAACTGTCTCTATTTTTTCAGGATCTTTTGAGTGGTGGAAACGTGAGATCTCTGGCATATTTTGCCCTGCTCTATTAAATAGGAGTTGTAGCATGTAAGACAGGGCTGCTTCCCTTGAAATCCCATACCTGTGCGGGCTTTATCAGCTCCTGATGTATTTCCTGCATGGTTGGACTTCTGTGCCGCTCGCTTGCCCAACCTGCTGTATTCCCTGCTTAGGGAAGCAGCTGGCAGCTCAGGAGTGGGCTGATTTGAAAAATAAGGATGGAATGTGCTCTCAGCTGGGGTGGTGGGAACGGTGGTTTGGATCGAAGGGAGAGCAGCTTTACCTTCTTAATCATCCCGTGTTTGCTTAATTATCCCCAAGTATGTTTTTCATTCCCCTGCCCCCTCTGAGAATGTGAGGCGGGCTTGTTGCGAGCGTTAGGAAGTAGGAAAGGTGAATTTCCCCGTAATTCAACCGATTTCCGAGTTGCACACACTCCCTTCGGAACACAGCTGCTTTCACTGCTGCTTTTTGTTTGCTTTTCTTCCAGCAGCCTTGCCTTTCTCTGGCCTGTTTTTCCATCTTCTCCTCCTCCTCCTCCTCTTCTGAGTCATATGTTGACACAGCTCAGCGTTGGTCCCAGTTGTTAGAGCGGGGCATTGTTGCTGCATGTGGGTACAAAGAGGGGTTATTTTCATGTTTGCCATGCGGATACCAAAATTCCCTTCACTTCTATTTCTTCAAATTTGGCTATTCAGGGTCAAGAGGTTCCGCTGGTGCCAGTTCACCTTCACAAGGTCTGTCCTGGTGGGCACCGGTTGGAGTTGATGAAGACCAGGAGCTTTTTCTGAAATGTCCTCCCTCTCCTCCGCAGCGCTGTTTCCAGCGCTGCGGGAATGCCAAGTGTTTCCAGGAACACGGCGGTATGGAAAACCCTGCCCTGATGTCTGCTTGTAAGTGGTGATGAAAGACAGCTGAGAACTGTGACTGTGCTGTGGCATGACCAAGGTCATGTCACCGTGACACCGATTCCCATCTCAGGATAGCCCAGCTGGCAATCCTGTCTGTGGACCTACTGATTTTGGAAAACCTTGGTCACCGTGACCACTGGAGTGCGGCTTTCTTGGGCCACTCCTGTGTCCTGGGATAGCCTCTCCTCCATTCCTTCCTGCTGCCTTTCCTATTTTCCTGATTGATACGAAAATGTCACTGGTGAGAGATTGGACTGACGGGATTTCAAAACAGCACTTCAGACTTTGGAGTGAAAAGAGTTTTAAATTAAAAACACTTCCTAAGTGGCAGAGATCTATTCTTCCTGCAGGAAAAGAACAGACTAGGGAGTTGTTGCACTGAACATTTAACTGGTGTCAGGGGAATAAATGTGCCGTTCTCATTCTCCCTCCTACAACTCTTCAGGGCCTGGATTTTCTGTTCCTCTGCCTCTTGCCTTCCATGCTGAAGCAGTAAATACTTCGAGGCAAGGACTCTCTTGTAGTTCGTTTTACAAACCATCATGCTTTAGGGTTCTTGATCATCATTTTAGGCCTTGTGGCGCTAGCGTAAGATATTAAAAAACCATTGCTGTCTCAGATAATATGTTTAATGGAGCTTTTGTTCTCCTTTAATGATGTGCTTTGTTTTTAGAAGGATTTCTGGCCTTTCTACGCTACTGTTATTCTTTCCTCTGTGCTCTTCCTTCTCTGGGTGATGGCTCGTTGCTCTTCACTCTGCTCAGAAGACATTGTAAAACAAGCGTGGGTTGTGCTCACTGAAATAAAGACACATGAATCTGTATTTATTTTTTAAGAGAAACTGTGAGCCATATCTTCACCTCCAAATGGACTGATTGTGCTTCAATTGGCTTTGTGACCCCTTTTCTTTGCTTTCTCCAAACATCTGTCCAACCACTTTTATTTACAACAGCATAAAAGTGGAAAAGAGCATGTCTCAAAAATGGAAAGGAAAAAGTGTGACACCCTCTGAAAGCATCTGCTCAGCTGTTTTGGAAGTTCTTTGTGGGTGTTGGAGTGTTTTAATCATTCAGTAAAAACAATGCCATGTAATTTAGAAGTTCAGAGGCCATTTACACAGCCTACTCAGTGTTCTGGGGCTGGAACACATTCAGCTGGTCTTGACCACCAAAAGTCTACTTAATGCCTCCAAAACTGGCTTTATGAAATTGGGTGGTTCCATTAACATGATTCTGAAGTGGAGTCCTTGCTGACAAGCAACTTGCACTCAGAAATATTGTCATATAACAGTTTCCCCCCTGTGGGTCTTCCTAAGAGCATGTTGTAAAATGCTTTACCATCAGTTCTTACACAGCCTGATTTTTTAAGAAGAGTTTGTTGTAGAGGAAGTGACTCAGCAACAGGAGAAAGGATCCTGAAGAGATGGACCCACACAAGTGAAATAACAATCCTCCAGTGGGGTGAATTAGGCAGGGCAGAATTACAAGTGAAGGCAATACAGTGAGTCTCTGGTGCACCAAGATACCATGAGATCAGAGAGGTAGGATGAAATGAGCACATTGGACACCTTTAAAATCCAGAGAGTGACTCTTAACTGAATTAAATGCTGGGTGTATGGATAGAGGTATAAAACCAGTCAGTACGTCTGAAATTGGGGGAGATTTACTCCATTTCCTGCAGCAAGAGGTTGTCCTGTTCATGGCTTTGGGACCCCTAGAAGTTTCTGAGAACAAGATTTGGAAATTTGCCTTTGACATGGCAAAAATAATTGCAAAAGGCAGGGTCAAGATAAGGACAAAAGCTAAACCCTTTCCTTAGTGGGAGGGAAAAAACCCCAGGCAATAACATCTTGCTTTCCAACCCCAGAACATTAAGCAGAGTGCTTAATTAGGTAGCTAGTGATTAATAGCAGTAAGTGTTTATTAGAAGTGATCATAGAAGAGACAGAGTTTCTCATTCTTTGTAGAGAAACATCACTCAGATATGAAGGGCAGAATTGGTAGCAGAGAAAGATTTGTAGGAAATTTTGTTGGGACAAATGAGTGGTGAGTCCAACGTTCTGAAGAAAGCCTTGTTCTAGAACATGACACAGCAACTAGAATTAGATTGCTGCTTGTGAAACACTGCTTCCTTAGAAACCTCATCACAAATGCCTCTTGAGCAACAGGAAACCTGGGTATAAATCATTGCAATATTTATTTTTTAATTCCATAATACATGGGGTGCTCTGCCTTTATAGCATGCCTGTATTTAATGTATTAAAGAAGTGGTCATGCTCTCAGCAGATGTTTTCTGTGCCTCCCACTATCCTGGGATAAAACATTATATTATCTGTCTGTGCACCCCTAAAACATAACACATTTCCCATTTGAGCCTCCTTGTGATAAACTCTGCCCTCAGCTTCAGCCTTGCTTTGAGTTTTGCTGCTTGCAAGAAGAGTCATTTAAAGAGGGAGTCATATCCCTAGAGAAGAGGAGGTTGGATTACAGATTGTGAGATCTTTTTAGCTGTGGCGCCTACACTTTGTTTCCTTAGGTGATCATCCTCCTCTCCCCTCAACTTCTGAACCCGCTGACTAACGCCACCCAATTGCACCAGAAGGGCAGAAATGTCAGGGATAATTTTGTCGCTGTAAGAGTCAGCAATAAATCGTTGAGTGGGAGAGAGGGAGAGATCTTGTGACTGAAAGGAAAGATTGAAGTGTGAGCTCAGGTGTGAGTAAGTCTGAATGTGCCCAGGAGAGAAGTTATGAAAGCTCCACTAATGGGGAAATGATTGAGAGTCCCCATATCCAACGTGGCTTGGTAGCAAACCAGCTTTCACTGCGTGCTGAACTAATAAAATTAATTTGGGTTGCTTTTGACTTGTGGCCTTGGAGTCTGTAAGGTTCTCTGTTCTGCTTTCCTCCACAATCTAGCAGGGCTTTTTCACCATGAAAGTCGACATTGTTCTAGTGCTCCGTGTCTTTAGAAGCTGAGCTGTTAAGAAAAATGCCAAATAAATGGAGATTAATGGTAAAATTAAAGGTGTTGACGGCACAGAAGAGGTCTCTGGAGAATCCTGGATTATAAGAGTACGGAGATCCAGAGGTGACGTGCCACAGGAACTCCATGAATCTATGAACTCTCAGAAAAGAATTTCATGGTCATTATTCTGGGTAGGATTGATAGAAAAATATAATTCTTTTCATATAAAATTCCATCAATTTTCCTATACCCTCCCATCAACGGACTTATTCTGCTGCCTCCCTGGATTAACTCTGAGGTGTCTTTGTGCTTCCTGCAATAGCTGAAGTGGCTTTAGAGATGTTAAACCTCACCTAGAAAAGGTCTCTAAGAACCTGCCCAAAGCTGTCCCTCCTGGGAAGAGGAGGCAGGGTGCACCAGAAAACTTCCAGAAATCCCCTCCGATCCATATCGGCCTGAGTCTGATGCTCCTGCTCTTGGGACATTGCTGGCTCAGAAAATCCTGTTCTTCCTCCCTACCGGGTGATGTCTTTAAAGATGTCAGATTAGATTCGAGCTTTATTATGTATCTTAACAAAAGAAACAAGAATTTAACAGCAGGACCAGTGTTTTACCATGTTATGCAGAAGTCAGGGTGTTTAGGAAAATAAGGAGATGTTGAAAGAACCATTAAAATAGCAATAAATGGTAACATTTTTCAGTAGCGTTACTGGCAAGGACTGTCTGTGAGAAATGTGACAAATTTGGTTCCAGAGTGTCTCTTATTCTGACCAGAGCCTCTGATGTTTTGATTCTAACTGAGAGTAAATGCCCATTTCCAAGATGATTTTCAGCTCTCCTCCATGGGGTGGGGGGGAATGTTACTAAAATAATAAACCCACCAACCAGTCTGAGGGGGACACGCAAGTTCTTGGAGACCGTGAGGAAAAATGGTGGCTGAGAAAACTTGTCTGTGCAACTGCATCAGACACAGAGCATCAGCTCCTGCAGATCAGCATTGTCTCACTGATGTGGAGTGGTGCTGGGCTAGTGGCTGGACTCGATGGTCTTGAAGGTCTTTTCCAACCTAAGTGTTCTCTGACTGTGAAGCAGTAATTTTGCCTTGCACCAGATGAGTCAGCGGGCACAGTCCTCCCTCTGGAGAGCATTTCCTACGTTCTTGTGGAAGCAATCATTCCTGCAGCTCTGCGGATCCATTTTCCTCTCAAAGCCCTTTTGTCCGTGCGGCCCTGGGATGGGCCCCTGGTGCAGCCTTCCTTTGGCCCTTCTTAGAGCACATTTTGGTGGAGCATTATTTTTGTCTGCACTTTAGGAAGAATAATCCCTCTCTACAGCTTCCATGACCTATTGACCCTAGAAAATTTACAGCTACTTAGGCTCTACCTGTAAAAAGTTCATTATAATGCTGCTGATGGAAGTGAGGGTGGTCCTTGGAATTCCCAGGCTCAGAGCATCTGCTGCCATACCCTGCCCTGCCTGGGGGCTTCCTTCCTCTAAAATGTGCCTGCCTCGGACCAGGAGGCTGCCACCCCCACATCTGGACACATCTGTGTAGCAGATGATGTGGGATGCTCCTGGGCCAGTAACCTGGAAATACCATCTGTGGTTCCCTTCCAGCCACGTAATCAACCTCGGCTCCACTGAAACAGGGAGAGTTTTGCTGTTCATCCCCCCGGGAGCTGGATGTGCTGCTTAAAGGGTGATGGGTAGAAGTGTCCAGGAGGACTAATAAAGCCCTTTGTCGCACATTTTCCTTGCTGGATTTCTCTTTCCCAGCTTTTCTTAGTGGGAAATGGTGGAAAATCTGGCTGTACAGTTGTTTTCTTTTGCAAATGAGAGTTGTCAGTTCACAAATTACAATTTAATTTGGCCACGCCTTTCCTGTAAATGAGTGATAATTAAAATCAAATGGGTTGTAATATTAATAAGAGGAACACTGATGGTTCTAAAGGGTGTGATTAGAAATAAAGGGATTAATAGGATAAAAAATAAATTGGGTGAGAAGTGTGATTTGAAACTGAGAGCCCCTTCCTGTTTCCTCTAATAATTCAGGGTAAAGGAAAACTGGTGGAAATTTCTGGTCAGAGCAGAGTTTTGATGGAAAATGTTGATGTTTCTCAAGCCCACATGGCACAGCTTAGGTAGACAAATCCCTGTGCAGGGCAGGGGGCTTAGACAGCAGAGCCAAAGGGAGAGCGGCGCAAGAGGGGCTGAATCTTTGCCTCTGAAATACAAAATTTCAGCGTCTACTGAACAAAATTCGAACCAAATTAAGCTCTGAATTTACTGCGTCTTTTCAGTTGCTTGAAAAGGAAGGGAGAAATAAAATAACCTCGGCTCCTGTCAGCCAGGAGCCCGGCGTTTGTGCCCAGCTGCAGCAGCAAGCTGACGCTCGTTAGCTCATTAGCGAGCTCATTAGCAAGCTCATTACTGGGGTGGCAACTGGACAGGAGGAGGGGAGGTCTCTAGGTGGATTCCATGGTAGGCACGGCGCGGTTGCTGTTCGGACCCTTTAAATGGAGGAGAAGCGCTGCCAGGTGTTGGCCTGGTAGATGCAAAATTATTTGTGGGTCCTGCCCTGGAAAAAGTATTCCTGCGACAGGTATGTTGTCCCTTTTCCTTGGCTTTCTATGGCTCGACCTAACTGCATGAAGCTTCCTCTGAGCTCAAAAGTGTAAAAACTTGTTCTATTGGGCTATTTTTTCCCAAAGAACAAACCTTGTGTTGCAGAATCTGCCGTGGCTGTGTGTGAAAGGGGGTGTTTAGATGCTGACTATTTTGCTTCGTTCTAATTATGCACCACTATCCTTCAAAAGTGAAAAGTTACTGCAGAGAGCTGAGCTATTTAAATCTCCTTTATGCCCAGGAGGATGTTTAACGTGGGGAATACTCAACCTCTTGCTGCTTTTAGCGCTGCCTGTGCTTTCTGCTGGTGCTAACCAGGGGTGACTGGAATAAACTCTTGGAGTTCTTTTGCCCTCTGCTTGCTTTGAGTACCTCTGAAGTGTGAGACTGGCTAAAAACCCCCATGAAAAACCACTAATGAATGTGATTTAAAGGTGATTTTTTTGTGTGTGTGCTGTCTTCCAGTGCCTTCCTGTGCATAAACCTACATTTGATATCAGCAAGTGCTCAGCTACAGCTCTGTGACTGAGCAAGGAGAGCAGCCTCAGAGTTTTCAGCAGATAGTGCCTTCCATCAAGTTTTGGGTAGCCTTTATGGGATTTTTTCAGTGTAGTTCAGTGAGTTTTACAGGCAATACAACTATTCTTGGTGCTGATGTGCAAAAGAGCAAAAAAACTGTATAAATACCGATATTCAGAAGCAGCTCTCTATGTTTTCATTTGGAGAAGGTGAGACCATTCATGGTACAGAAGCCTGAAGACAGCATGTCCTTGTGTGTGGGAAATGAGCAAATGGATGGTCAATGATTGACCATGGAGATACTGATTCACCAGAAACATCACCCATTATGTTTTTTAGACAGAGCTTTACAAATATTGGGGACTTTTTTCTTGCTTTTCCCCCGGCCGAGGTAATGGAGTTGTTTTCTCTGCACACTTCAGGCAGTGCTTGAAAACTTCCTAATATCAAACAGAAGAAAAATAAGGTTTATTTCTTTGTCATGAAAAAAAAAATCTTCAATTTGTGGCCTTTATGACAATGAAACAAATTTCTTCGGAAAAACAAATGTGGAGGATAAATAGGAGTTTACAATATTTTGTCAATTATCCCAAGTGGTTATTCTAGTGGTCCCAATTATTCTAGTGGTTTAAAAAAAAAAGTTTAAACTCACTTTTGTGCTCATAGGCAAATGGTGAAAGTCTTGTTTTCTTATATGGGGAAGTGTTAATATTTCTGCAGACACCACTGAAAGTGCTTTTGTAAGGAGGTCTAGACAGAATACTTCCCTTTTTGAGCAAAGCATAGAGGTCCAGGCTGAGACAAAGACTGGCTTGTTTATGGAGGGTGGCACAGAGAGCAGCTGGAGCAGTTAAGGGTCAGAGGAATCTTTCTGTTCCTTCTGTCTTCCACTCCCAGCCCCATGGACCTTGTGTGCTTTTGGTCCCTGGGGAACAGGCAGAGTGAAGTCCAAATGTAAACCACTATTTCTTCTCATTCCTGTTGTTCTCTGCCTGTTTTGGGAATTGTGTATGGTGAAATTAAATAGATGATGGGCAGTACTTGTAAATAATCTCTTAAAGACGAGCTGGGTGATCCCCAGCTGGGTTATCTGTGAACAAGGATCTGTGCTGCAAAGTCTTGTCCAAGTTAATGACTCTGCTGGTGTTGGATTTGCCTGTGGGAAAAAAAAGCCAAGCTGGTGGGAAATTTATCCCAGAATTAATAGATTTTGGGCAAATGCTAAACTAAATCACCAATTCTAATACCTCCTAGGAAGTTCCAGGATTCCCCCTGGAGATTCATGGCCTCGTCCTGCCTTGCTCCTGGCTTCTTACAGTTCTGGCAAGGCTGGCTGTCAAGGGCTCAACAGGAAGCAGAGTGTGAAGCATTGGCATGTTGAGTTTCATCCATTTAAGCTGCAATGCCATGTTGGCACTTTAATTCCAGCCCAGGCAATTCCAAATGCTTGTGCTGCCTCAGCTGCAGCCATCGGTGTCTCTGGGCTTCATCCTGCAGCTCTGTCCTGTGCTGAAATGGATCCTTTGACCCCCTGCCAGATGATGGGGTGCGTTATTATCTTCAAGCTTTTGACAGCAGTGCTCGGCTCACAGCTTGGGGAGGTTACAAGCTTGACAGAACTCAGTATTATTCCTTTTTTTAACTAGCTGAGAGTCAGTTTGGAGTATTGAGTGCAGGCAGTAACTGGCTGGAACAGCTGAGTCGGAGCTTGTGCTACTGCTGCAGTGATGGCAAACTAAAATCTCCCTGTCAGGAGCTAATTGGGAGGTTGGGCTGTGGTCATCCACACATCATCCCTGCTCACAACTGCTGCCTCTGGCTCTACACCCAGGCAGAAGGTTTCTCATTTTCCAAACTGTGGCTGAAATGCATTGTCCTTGCACCACATCAACAGCAGAGGCAGAAAAAGCTGCAGTCTGTGGCCCAATATTCCTCATTTTCCTTCCACTATTTGAATCATCCCAATCATAATATGACTTCTCCTAAATCTGTTTCTTTCTTCTTTCTTGGCCATCCCTTTTGCTTTGACATTTTTTTGCTTTGACATTTTTTCTCGCTTATTTGCTGATTATGCAAGTAGACTATCAGGACTAATTTTGAGCAAACATAAATTCCACTCATTGGAAAGGTATCAGTGCAATTAATTCCTTTGCATATGTCTGAGATCTACCTCTTAGAAGCATTTAATTATAAAATAAAAGATTAGAAGAGCAGTATCTGCCATCACTTCTTTGAACATAAGTATTTTAAGGTTCTAGTCCCAAGTTACAAAAAGGCAACCATTTATTAAATGTTACATATCTCTCTCAAAAGCCTGGATAGAAATATGATTTATGGATACACAGAATATTCTTTACCTGGCTGAAACCTGCAGGGCAGCAAATTGGTGTCTTCAATGGAGATGCTGCCTGGATAATTACCACCCTGAGGCATGGCTAGGAGAAACTGAGATTAGAAGCTTTATAAAGGATGGATTTACAGCTTTGAGTTGTTTTTTCTTCTTGGTTTATTGATCAAAAATCACTGAGGTGGGGAAACCATGCAAAGATGTAGGTGAAGTAATAAGAGGGAAGATGAAATCAGAGTAAGGAACATAAAGGTTGTGCTGCTGACCATTTATTGACAAATAAACCACAGTCTCTCAGCAGCGGGGAGATGCTGCTCTCTGGGAGTCCTGCCTGCAAGCTCCTGACTCCTCTTGCCAGAGCCCACTGCCCACAGAGCCCTGTGCTGACAGCTCGAGAAGCAGCTCTGCAGAGCACATGTGGTAGGAAGCCTTCTGACAGAAAGCTTCCACACAAAACAAATTTATTTTAACAAATCCAAAACTTTGATGGTCAAATGCTGGCATCGGTGTAGCTCTGTCGTGTAAGCAAACAAAGATGAAGGATTTCCTTTCACAATAATGCTTTCACTGGAAATACGTTGAGTTACGGTATAATCAAGCTTCAAAACACCATTGTTTGAACAAACCTTCTCAGTTTTATTGAAATAGAATGAATTTTTTAACTCCAGCAGACATTTTCTTGAGATGGTAATTTAACTGATGAAACAGAAAGCTTCTCTAATTTGGGATGAAAACTAACTTGGAGGTTTCCAGTGAAATTGAAATCTCCAATTGGGAATTTTGACCATGCCTGACATATGAAAGGAAACTTTGCATGGCAGAGTAGGGGAAATGCCAAACCCTGTTTTAAACATCTGCTTCCAAGAATGTGACTCCCATGAATTCATTCGTGTGATCAGTGCCTGTGTGATGATTCCAAGTGTCAGTGCTATGGACAGGAGTCAGCCTTGCAGTTGAGCTCCTGTGTGTCTGAAGCTGGGAGAGCGTATTTGAGTGTTGAATGAGGACTGTGAAGAAAACATCTATAGAAGGAATCTGTTTAAGATTCTGCTTAAGATGGGAGGAGGTCCCATGGGGACTTTTTTTAGCCAAGTCTGCCTGTGTGGGAGCTGTGAGGGAAGACATGAAGGTGAACAGAAAGGGAAGACACTTGAAGAGAAACCTCCAGGCTGAAAAGCTGTTGCTGTCAAGGACTGCTGAGCACAGCTCCCTGTGGCCCTCTCCCCATGTGCCACCTGTGTCCACAGCCTGTTGTCCCAGGAGCTGTGCTCTCAAACCCGAGGCGTGTTGGGAATGCCACAGCTGAAGGTGTGACCGCTCCCTTCTCCAGCTGTAGGATGAACTGGCTGTTGCCTCACCCCAGAGCAGCTGACTGTGACTCTGCTCCAGAGCACCGTGAGTGGAGACAGCAAAGAAGCAGCATTTCAGCTGGGTTGACTAAAATCACCCTGCTGACTCACCACCGAGATGGGAGCCTGGCCTTGCAACCCAGCCTCCTGCTGCCCCTAAATATTGCCACTCAGCACTAAGGAGTTAATTCCCTTTCCTAAAATAATCTGTAGTATCTATCTGTCTCCTTGGCCAGCTCTGGTCTCTGCTTGTTGTCACTGTTCTTCCTCTGTGGACAAGTTAGCATGAGGGGATGGCACTTGCTGGGAGGTGTCTGTTACCTGGAAAGTTTATCGCTGAAAGCAGAGGATGAGTGCTGCTTTCTTGATGATGTTGGGCTCTGCAGACATAATGGGGAAAAATACTAATATACGTTACTGCTTTTAGTCACAACATGGGAGGAATCCCGTACCCCTCGGTCATATGAATAAACCATGAGCTGTATCCTTCCTTCCCTGTCCCTGGCTTCTCCAAAGGAGCTTCAAATAGATAAGAAATCTTCTGAGGAAGAGGGAGCAAAGATGATTTGTCCCAGATCACAAGGTAGGTGATGGACCAGGAACAGACTTGAGAAATCTTGCTTTATAAGTCGGTGTCCATCTTATCAGCCATAGAACTTTGGGTTTGGGCTGAGAAAATAAGATCTGGATGCATTCCTAGTGATACTTGCCCAGAAACAGCATTTTCTACCTCATTCTGCCCTGGCCCTGGGTGCTGTGAGGAGGGTGGAGTAGGTGCTGATGGCAGTCCTGCAATAAAATGTTTCTCCACATCCAGACTAATGGCATTTGGCAGGCTCTGGGTGTTTAGGTCACCAAAACAAACCAGTCCTACTGGGAGCAGGGCTGATGGGACCACTCTTGCAAGATGAGAGGTAAATGTCTGAGTGTTCTGAATGTCAGTAAATGGCAAAGTTTGGTAGTGTTCGGATCAGGCCATAAATGGTCACATCAGCTACAATCTGCTCCATGCCAGGATCATAAAAACATGTGAAATTCTCATTGCCAGCTCCTGATAAAAGAGCAAAACTGTCCTGCAAATCCCCTGCAAATAAAATTGTGTTTAAGCATTTCCACCCTATAATTTAATGCCTTTTTTAAACTGCTCGAAGTTGATGACTTTGTAACAGACAACTTCAGTAGATAAATATTATTTTTAAGTGGTGTAATGGTTTGTTATGGTAATGTTCAGACAGCTCATACTGGTCCACTGGCTAAACCAGTGGAAAGTCACTTCCTAATTTTTCAAGTCTTTGAAGCCTTCAGGGTTGCACTTTCAAGCATGTGTGGAACTGGTTACTGAGAGCATGCAATCACTGAAAAACAATTGAACAAAAAACAATTGCACTAATCATTGGGGGCTGACCTTTTCAGAAAATTTGGAGTTTGATCTTGCTTTTAGGACAACTAATGCTCATCCAGTTTTTCACAGCCTCTACCAACAATTGCTGTAATGTTCTGGAAGCAAATATTTCTTGAGTGAAGGTGCCTTTTGCTCCTATTGTCTCTTGGAAAAGCTTCGAGTAGGAACTTTCTCACACTCTACAAGCCAAAAGTAATCTTGCCTATTCCAAATGCACAAATGGAGAAAACATTCCAATTCAGTACTCTTTTGATGTCCAAGTGTTTTGGCTCATGTTTTGCTCTGGACATGGCTAATATTTGAGGTGAGGAAGTTATCTGAGGACTGCTGCGGGAGTGTGGCTCCTTGTCCCTGCAGTAGTTGTACTAAAGTGTCTTCTCTTAACATTTTTTTGGGGAAAGAAACCATTTCTGGCTATTGTACTTGTACATAGATCCTCCCCTCTCACTTTAGAGCAGTTAGCTCTGGGTTTGAACATGCAGTGAGCCACGAGACCTGGTGCAAGCGTGGCAGTGGAAATAAGCATAGGCACAATCCTGGGCAGAAATGTGCAGAAGGGCTTAAACAGCACTGAGAAATGTTCAATGGTTTGAAGGCAAAAAGCTCCAGTGGCATTCCAGGAGGATCTCAGGGAAGAGAAATATGGCACATCGTGCATTAATTTCTTTTAATACAAAATAAAGAGCAATCCAAAGGGGCTGGATGATTTAGCTGTTCTAAAACTGACGTATTCTGTGCCAGACTTTAGAAGCAGCTGATTGTGTATGGTTTTGGTGTGAGTTTGCCACAAACCCCACAGGATTAAAATCAGTGTAAGGCTGATGCTGACTTTCGAAGCCTTGTTTTCAATTTGGAGTTTTTAATGGCTTTTAAGTTGTTGTTTGTAACTAGCCTGAGTCTGAATTTTCCTGTGTACCTTACACCAAGATATGTCACTCAGGAAATCCAACATAAACCCAGAGTGCTGAATTTATTTTTGTTGTGAGGACGCTGCTTGGAATAAGGTTTCTCACTGCATGGTACTGGGGATTTGTCCAATAGCCATTAGACTGGAACTTCTGAGGTTGGATCTGAAATTCGGGCTTGAAAACACACAAAAATGTCTGATCAGAAGCGGGGGGAGAGACTTCCTATTAGGGTGGAGTGTTTACTTTGCTCTGCAATGTGTTTTTACAGTGTTCTTTGTTTCTTCAAAGCTCTCTATGCAATCATTTAAGAAACCAAAAGGTTGTCAGCCTTGTTAAAGGCAAGTCCTGGAAGTGTTTTTCAAACCACCTCTGATTCATCCTGCCAGGTCTCTCTGAGATATCTACTATACATGTAAACAGTTGATTTTTTGAGTTCCACGTTTCATGCTAAAGACCTGCTCCTGCACGTACTTGGAGCTTATGTTTTGTAGTGAAAAGGTTTAGTCAGCAGCAGTAGGGTTACATTGGTGCTCTGTCAGTCTGTCCAAATAGAATACCTTCTGCCCAGGACTTTTTCTTAAACTGCTTTTGGCCTTGCTGTGTGAGGACCTCGGGCCATAGCTAATTTAAGGATGGATTGAGCCATATTCCTGTTGAAGGAGTGTCCAGGCAAAGCTCTGAGTGGTGGAAGCCCCAGCACTCATGAAGCAGCCTTGCATCATTTTCCATTGTATCAAATGGTGATGCCTTGATAGGGCATCCAGGATTTGCATCCCATTCCCTCTATTCTGTATTCACAAATTAACCCCAAAGGGATTGTGGCTGAAGCCTACAGACCCTGTCCTCATGCAGTTGCCTCTTTGCCTGCCTATCTTGAATTCTTCCTTGATGGGATCGTTTCCAGGATGCATTCGAGGGGATGAGTTTCTCTGGTTTCCAAAAGGACTAAACCCAGCTGCTCTGTGTGTGTAGCACAGGCAGCAGGACATCAGCAGGGATCAGGCTGTTGTTTTACATAAACAAAAGATGCAGTCAGCTTGCTGATCAAAAACCCTCCAGGAAATGGGAACTGCAGCATTCTGGATCAGCCAGTCCTGTCTGCTGATGTCCCCTTGATCTTCACAGGGACCACTGACGGGTTTGGGGTCGCCCAAACACCGTGTGAGGGTGCTGGAGGTTAGAGGGGCTGGGGAGACTTGGTTCCGAGGTCTCCTGGATGGGGCAGGATGCAGTGAGCGTGGTTATTCCCCAATCTTGGAGACACACCAGTCATTCAGAGCCTGCCACTTCCAACAGGCATGTACAGCTCAAATCTACATACAGTTTAATTGTGGGCTGGAGTAAAAACAAAAATCCAGAATGAAAGCGGCTATTTCCACCCTGAAATTGGACAAGAGACATTGAGTTTGCTAAAAGGAAACACATTTCCGTGGTAATGTCTCTCCTCCAGGACTGATAGTGTAGCTCAGCGTGCAGAACTGCTTAGACAAAGCTGCTGTAGGCTGTGGGAGGAAGTTATTGTTCCACAAATCCTGCAAAAAAGGTGCTTTGTTGCTAAGATGCTGCCTAGGAGCAGGGACAGTACAGGTGCACCTGCTGGTCTCCTCTGGCTCTACAAACAGCTCCTGCAGGAATGTCCTAAATGCAAATCCTAAAGGAGAACTTGCCTCAGGCAGGTTAATGCTGGGTGTACACAACTCGCTTGCAGTCTGAAGTGTTGATCAGTCACGGTTTTTAAGAGCAAACCAAGTCCTGGTGATGCTGCGAGGTTCCCAGAGGCTGCTGAAGTTCATACAGCAGGAGGGGGAAGTTTGACACCATCCCTGCTGTCAGATAAATCACTGACTGTATGACTGGTCCTGCTAAAGCTCTACACTGCAGCAAATTCCACCTGCTTTCCCCATCTTGCTTCAAGATCATAATCTGCTTTGCCTTTTTGTTCTCCTAATTGCAGGGGGGCTTGGCTCTTACCTGTGGGCCATATTCAGGCTGAGATTAGCATGGTGATGGAGGAAAGAAAACCTGGGAGAGGCTTCAGCAGTGCCCAGCTCTTTTTCTGACCCTTGATTTCCCCCAGCTGATAAGAGCTTCCTCAGAAGGCTCACAAACAGCAGCTGGTTACACAGTAATGGAGATTAAGGAAAAGGGATTTGCTGGAGACTTCCATACTTTGGGAAGTCTCTTGTTAAAACCCTGGTTTGCGCTTTGCTATCGTAGTTTACTTGGGTTATTCCAGCCTCAAGGAAGGAGGAGGTGTGCTGCCAACTCCTGGGTCATTAATTTCCAAGCCATGCTGGAAGGTGCAAAGGTGTGCGTGTTTTCCTTGGAGGTTTACTGACAACAAATATTTGTGTGGAATATGTTTGTGAAAAGCAGAGCCCAGGGCTGGCTTGGAGCTGCTCATCACACCGGTCTGTGGTGAGGTGTTAGGGAGACTTCAGGGCCGTGTCAGCCATTCCCAGCCTCAGATTTACAGGATAAGAGGTTCAGAGAGTTGTTTTTTTGGTTTTTTTTTCTGTCAGCTGTATGCTAATACTTTAGTAAAACTTACCTCCTCTAGTTACTCAGAAATTCTGCAGCCTCCAGGTTGGGAAGTGTTTGAGCATGTTCCCCCCCAAGCTTTGCTGTGCAATATCTCACCTCGTGCAGGTGATGCTAATGGCACTCCAATCAGTGGCCCTGTCCTCTGGGGTTTGCCAAATGAAGATAAACCACCTTTGAGATGCAGAGGCAAGGCTTTGACTTGTGAGCCTATTGCTGAATAGCTTGTGTTGTGCTTTTAGCCTGGGGAAATGATGTAAAGTCTAGTCCTGGTGCGGTTTGAACTTAGGCTGTTGTGTTCTGCCTTCCTTGAGCCTGGTGGCTTTATTTCCTGGTGCCTTCTGTGGTGCAGAGCTGCTGAACAGCTTTGTCTCTCTGCAGAGGTGTCTGCATTTCAGTGGGATATAAGAAATCTTTCATGCACACTCACTTCTGCAAATACATAAACTGGTGACTAATTTTAAATAAATGAATAATCTCGCTGAGCTGGAAATAGTCTGAATAAAAGTCCTCAGGGGTTTCCTAGGATTTGAATGGGTTCCACATGTAAAGCTCTTTGGGAAGAATGTCTTTCTATAAAATATAATTCTAAATGTTTGTTTGTAGTTACACAAAACTGCGTTCCTTCAAAGTTAGAGGAATACCTTCAATTTGTAGCCTGAACAGTGTAAGTGATTTGTTGTAGGTAGTTTCAGATATCCTATTTTCTATGTCAATTTTTATGCTCTTACAGTTATGGTTTCTTATGGTTAAAAGGCTGTTTTCCCCCTTGTTGCTAAGAGAAAAACACACAAACAGAAAGGCAAACTAAATACAGTCAGTTTAACTATTCATGAGAAAAAGTTTTATTTGGTCTTACATTTAATGTCTCTTTCTCTTAATTTTTCCATTTGCACTACACACATTTCACAAAGCAATAATAGGTTTTTTTGAACAGGAGCATAATTAAGAGCACGCACTTTAAGACAGTGATAAATTGGGTTTGTGGAGTTTAATGTGTGCCTCAGAAAATGGTACGGCTGTGGAGCTGTGCAGCTTTAAATCAACTCTCCACGTTCAGAACCACGTCCCAGGTTTTATTATTTGATCTTGGATGATATTTTACCTACGGCAGTGTGGTATTTATACATATCCCCAGTGCTGGTCTGATCAATGTCATTATAAATAAACATAAGTAAAAAGGTTTGGTTTGGTTTGGTTTTTTATTGTGCAAGCTGTAGTTTTTCAGCTAGACAGTGGTAAAGGCGTGGAGGGAACGTTGTGTTATCCATGGTTTTATCTGGAGTTTGTGTGCTCCTGTGTTAGATCTTGGCAGCCAACAGTGAGGGCTTTTCATGTGGAAATACCTGCTGCTTTGAAATTCCTATACTTTAAAAAAAAAAGCCTTAAAAACATGAAACCATGAAAACTTAGTCTGAGAGGGCATCCTCAAGAAAACGCTGTAAAATCATTGTAAAAATCATGTACAACAACAGTAAAGTCTTCCCCCAAATATGCTGTGATGGACACTAAGGATTTATGTCAACATGCATTTCAAATCAGGAATTTGGCTTCACCTGGTTTCTGTTCAGATCAGGTAGGATGCAGTTTTGTAACTAAAATGAGGTGTTTGAAGAACTTGTTCTCAGCTTTTCACTTCTGAAAATCATCCGTTTCCTGCCAGAAAAGAACACTTTGGAAAAGTAGAAATTAAAATGATTTGCTGCTCTCTGGCACAGCAACCATAACCATGCAGGTTTCAGCCATTCTTGTTACTTCTGTGTGTGTCACGTATCCATCATTTTCTACTTTTAACCAATGATTTTAAACAGAAATGATCTTGAAAATAACCTGACTTCTTGGATGATTTACACTTTGTACTGAATTATTTTTGAGCTCCTGGGTGATAATCAATGTGGAGACTTTCTTTTCAGAGGGATAATTTGTATTATTGAAGAAAAGTTTTCACAACACAAAACTTTACCACAAACATGCATATTTTGATGAGAAGGTTATCCAAACCACCTCAGTTAAGGTTCTGCTTTAGAAGCTTATAACAAGATCTGTATCAGAACTGACAATCCTGTAGATGAGCCCAGTGTGTTGGGCACAGCAAAGTAGAGCAGGGACCTGAATAAAGACTTCAAATATCCCTGAATGCCTTGTCCACGAAACTAAAGCAAACAAAAATGCTTATTATTGTCTTTTTCGTAAAACATTCCTTCAGTCCTGGCCGCTGCTCTCTGCCAGAACTTCTCATCCGGGTTTAGTCATCACTATGACTGTAAGACTAACAAACATTTATCTAAACACTTATGTAAAGCCTTGTACTATTGCTTTGGCATGAAGAAAAGCACATAAATTCTGATTGTTGGAAAAAAGTGTGATCCTCATAGAGAGCTAGAGACACTTTAAGAGAACTTTCAGGTTTTTCCTATTGTCCTGTGCAGCTGTGAGTTGCTGATGGAAGGCAAACCCCACACCACTTCCAGCCTCTCCTAGACCTGTCTTTTCAAATGCAGCCAGCTCCTGCCACCCTGCTGCTTCCTGCTGCACCTTGACCTGGGCATCTCTCCTGAGAGCTTCCCTTCTGTCGTGCCTGACAAGCCTCTGAGTGACCCTGGCTGAGACCTTGTGCTGCTTCTCATCTTTATTTCATGTATCACGGTGTTCCTTCCGTAACTTGTCACTAAATACGATTCCAGCTGTTGCAGGCGTTTCTCCAGCTCCAAACGCTCGCAGAACAGTCTGTGTGTATTCCATAAGAAGCCCAAAGACACAGTGGGTCCAGTCTTCCTACTGTTATGTAAGGAGCAAAATAGAAAAATATCAAGCACGACGTTGTCTTGCTTTTTAGACCGTGTTCCTGAGGGTTTTGATTTCTATCCAGCTACGGTCAAATAATCCCTTGTTCTTGCAGATGAGCAGTGAATTTCCAGTAGGGATGATCTTAGGAGACTGGTAAATCCACATGGAGTTTCATCTGTTCCACACCTTTCTCCTTGCTTTCCGCCAGCCAGCGTTTCTCTTGAACACTTGGATTTTCTGTAGAAAGCCACCCTTGTCCCATTCCTAAGCTGCCTGGTTTTCTTCCACAGTTTCCAAATGTTTCTCATTGGATATTATGCACGGTCTCTTTTATCAGGTGCTTGAATCATAAAAGAAAGCTGTGTTTTAATAAAAAACTCTGTGTAATTAACAAGTAATCAAGTTGCTGATATCTGATCACTCTTTACACGTGAGTTTTGAATATTATTCAACATATGCGGAGCAACTTAGCTGTAAACTGCAACCTCCTGCTCAGAGGATACTTGGGAGTTCCCCACTAGGGAGAGCTTTTTGTAAATGGGCCAAGCTGAGGAAAAGTTGCAGTTGATGCTGAAGATCAGATTTTTAGATTTCCGGGCTAATCAGGCATGAAGATGCTTCTGTGCATAGCTGGGGACAGTCAAAATGTTTCATGCTGAATGCCCATCTGCCTTCAGGATATTCTGAATGCTCTTAAAAATACCTGGCTTCTCCTCAATAAGAGGAAGGGCAGTTCCATCCTGTGGTCAGTGGTATGGGTGTGTCCAAAGTAGCATCCACCTAACTAACAGCTAAATAATCAGACTTCAAGAGGGATGAGTTGATGGCTCTCTACCTCTGGGGCATCTACTGAGTTATTTCCCTGTGCTCCTGCACTCTCAGCTGAGCTGGCTCCGAGTCCTGTTCTGCATTACATTTCTTGTATTAATATTTGTGGTGTTTATATATATTTAACCAATCTATTACAGGCAAGACTCCTTTCTCTGTAGCGCTCACGGTAGACAAATTACGCCATATTCGAAGCCTGCAGTCTTTATTTACAGCACTCCTGTACCAATAAATCCCTGTGTGATGCTTAACTCTGAATTAAGGAGGAAATTAGCATTCCTTTTCAGTAGATGCTGTCAGAGTGGCTGCTGAGCTGTACTTCATGCAGAGGAACTGTGGCAGTGGGTGGCTGGGCTGAGCAGCTCCGTTCTGCGCGGCTGCCCGGGGCAGGGAAAAGGAGCAGGGCTGGGTTGTAGCCCTGCCACACCAGCCCGGCACAGACAGCTTGGTGTTTGACAGCAAATTGTGCCAGCTGCTGATAAAACAAGGTGAGGGTGGCAGAGACTTCTGCACCACCCCGGCAGCTCTGCCTTGGGCATCTCTAAATGCACGGACAGCCGCGGATTTCTTCCTTTGGATTAAGCTGCTCCTAAATGTTTGGATTTGCAGGGATACCATCCAGCTGTTGCAGAGCAGCGTGTCTCTCCTCACAGTGTCCTTTTTCAACAAGATATCAACAGTCTGAGTGTAAGGAAAGAGGAAATGTTCCAGATTGCCCCAATTCTGAGAACTTTTGTGATGCAGACTTGCAGGACATGGGTACATTCAGGGTCTGTAGGGTATTGTCTGGACCTGGGAGGGCGAGAGCTCACACATGATATAGGGTGATCTCATCTGGCTGTCAGGAACATGTTTCTTTCTACCCATCTGCTTGCAAGCCCTTGGGTAAGAATTATAGAAAAAAGCAACCCAAAAACCCAGCTTCAGAGTGCCCAGGATGTGAACTGGCTTCATGTGTGATAAACAAAGCAATCAATAGGAAAAAAAATTATAAAATACTTTAAAGATGGTGCTAGAGTCTCTGGAACCACATCAATTTTTTGGGAGAAGTTTCCACACTGGCATCAGCTCTCAATAGTTTTGATTTCAGTTGTGATAAGATGTGGCTGAGAGGTTGGAGTTCAGCTGGACTGTTCTTAGTAATGTCAAATGTCACAGGCTGCAGTACCAGCCTAAAGATGAGCCTGGGATTTTATCTCTCCTTATTTTTCAGTTTTTGAGCTGAATTCTACTTTTCTGGAAAAAGCAGGTGAGCAGCTAAAACCTCCAGACTTTGATTGCTCGGTAAGATGAATTTGGAATAAACTTAGTTGGGCGATCTTGGTGTCTCCAGTTCAAATGTCAGAATAAAGGACTTCAGCAGGGTGAAACTTCAGGACACAGCTCTCCAGAGCAGGTGTACTTTGTGTGGCAACAAAACAAACCAACAAAATTCTAAAAAAGCCCAATTATCCAAGTTATCCCAGTTATCTTACTTTATTCAGTAAGAAAATAAATTTATTTAGTGCTCAGTTCTACTTGTATTTTAAATAGAAGGCTGCTCCTCAGGGTTAAAAGATGCTGGAGCAGGTGAACGTGATTTTCTCATGCAGTAGAGGACACAGAGCGTATTTTCAATCTGAATAAAATACAAGATAGTGTCCTCAAAAGAGCTTAACTCTGAATCGAGGAATTTAATCTCACCTTGCTTAGCCTGTGTCCAAATCTGAGTACTCCCAATTTCAAGTGGAAAAGGAAGCGATTGCATTGTATTGGATACACTGTGGAGCATTGCAGGGTCAGAGACTTCCGTGAGAAATCCAGCCAGAGGTGGAGCGAAAGCAGCTTTGGGGAGTCAGGGCTGAGCTGAATTCATCCACTTTTGGCTTCTATTGCTGGAATCTCACTGCTTGCTAGAAGAGGCACGTTGTTGTTTTCCACAACTGGGATGAGAACAAACATACTTAGCAGTAGGAATCTTAACCCATAAGAATATTTGGGTTATTTTAATACCTCTTTCTTCCATCTTAGGTACAAATAGAACTTTTTCTACCTCATAATTCCAGCAGAATAGACTGCCCTATTTGTCCTTCCCAAATATTTCTTGATGGAAAATTAAGAGCTTAAGGGTAATTTTCAAGAGAGAGCGTGTGAACTGCTTATGTAGCTCATATCTGACAAATTAATCAAATCTCTAATTCTAATTACCTCCAAGGTTCATAATGAGGCCTCACATGACACTTGAGAAATGCAAGGACTGACAAGGGGATGTTTTTCCATGTCCAGCTGTTTTGCTGCCTCACAAGAGCTGTTGGATAAAGTGAGGGACAGTGCACGTGTCTCAGCAGGAGCTGATTGAGCTGTCACAAACGCTCATTAAATCAAAGGTGGAGAACAACACACAATGAGAAGCGGGTGTTTGAAACTATTCTTCTTCCATCATCACTTCTATATAACTTGATAACCACTGTGAGACTCTTGTGATTTAGTTCTATGGCAGCAATTCTGTGCCCAAAAGGGACGAAAGGGAAATCTGTCCCATCAAATACAGAGGGGGAAGGAAGTGTTGCCCTGGTGCTTGTTTGGAACCACAGGAAGGCAAATGCCCCGCTCTGTTCCAGTGCTCAGGTACCACCATAGCTGATGAAACCTCTATTTTTATTTTTTTTTTAGAGGTCTGCTTTTTTTTTTTTTTTTGAGAAATCACTTTGTAGTATCTTGAAGGGGAAGTTTTAGAGCTGTAATAGTCTAACTGGAACTGAATTCAGGCCCTGAAAAAACAAAGTAAAACCAAAACTCCATCAGTACCGAAAACTTTGGTATTGTGAAAGTTTTGAAAAGCGCTGAAGGATTCCAAAGTTAGATTGAAATGAGCTCACATCTTTTGGCTGGATATTCTCAGCCTACATCTCTTCCCTGTGCTGACATTCTGTTTCCAGTTGCATCTGTGTCTGGAGCCCTTTCCTTTGAAAGACATCCCTCATTTGAAGAATGAGGTGTCATAATCCATGGGCCTTCCAGCAAAACCTTGAGGCCACGGCACGGCAGATGGCTGCAGCCAGAGGCCATTGTGCAGCTTGGAATCTGAGATACCTCAGGCCACCTCGAGCCTCGGATGCACTCAGGCCTGTTAAATGTCTCACAGAGCGCAGGGATGGTGCTGTTTATGTGGGAGCAATGCACAGTTTGAGCACATCTGGTGGATTGCTCCACGGGAGAGAATATTCTGGATGTTGGTGAGACAGCAAACATAAAAATTAACAACGTGAATATATCTTTTGGCCACTTCAAGCTTGCTAAGGCACCCTAGTTCTTGCTGCTACTGGCGTGGCTTAGCAGCGTACCAGTGGCAGGGAATTAACTCCCTTTAATGTGAGGAATGTTGTCCCAGTGCTGGAAGTTTTGTGGACACCGGTTTGGGAGCAGACAAGCCCTGTGTGGACAGAGTAGGCAGAGAGTGCAGGAGTATTTTCTGTTCTCATCCCTACGTTTTCGTGAGGTAAGGGGCAGGTTGGTTTCCCCTAGGTGCTGTGAGCATTTATTCCAGTGGATTTGGAAGGTATGTGGCAAGTTCACAGATCTTGGGGAAATTTTACCTGCTTGAATATTATGCACTTTCTCCTTGAGGTGAATTGTGACTTAATTACAGAAGTGCAAATCAGGTACGAGGTTGTGGTACCGCTCATTTGAAGCACGAGCCAACTCTTGCAAATGCTCATGGTTGTGCCAGGAACATCCTGCTTCCTTCCCAGGAATGATACCACCTTCTCTGGAAGGAGGGGAGCTGCTGGAGCAGGGAAGATGAATTGAAGCCCCCCTTTCTGATGGTACCAGAAATGATTAGCAGGACTGATGTGGTCATTTGTTGCCCTTTGACTGAGAGATTGTGGTGTTCTAATTGGCAGCACTAATTTTAAAGCATTTTGTTTCTTGCAGTCATGCCAATTTGAGTATGTTAAGCAATTTTTACTTGCTTTTAAAATCCTTTTTTACAGGTCTGGTGTGTTTGCTGAGTTGAATGAAACAATGATCAATTTGGTCTCTTAAAAAGGAATATTAGCTTTGAGGAAAACAATTTATTGTTTTCCCCTTAACAGCACCTCCCTTTCATTTCTGTTTGTTTCTCTTTCCTAGTTCCTCTGAAGTTCAGAGGTTTTGTAGTGTCAACTGATGGTCATTTGGGAAACTCTTGATATAGTGAGAGGTAGGAGTTGCATGTTTTTATCTCCGATTAAATAAATTTCTCTAATTTCTTCTTAATGAGAATATCTCTTGTTTGTTTCTTTGTTCCCATCTGGGAGAGATTTTTGAGCAGTGACGCTCTAAGAATGTATGGCTGAATTATCTGCTGCTGCTCTGATTTCAGTGGAGTTGGGCCAGAGGAGACTTTGGCCCAGTGTTTGTCTACGTTTCCCAGAAATGCTTTTCTGAGCAGATTTGCATTGTTTCCCAGAGACAGCCTAACCCCACTTTGAGTGTTAATTCAGGGGAGTTTGTCAATGCAAGAACCACATGGCCAAGTGTAATACGGGAGTGGAGGCTTTGTGTTTTATAGCACGTGGAACAGTCAGCAGTAACCTTCTGTCTCCAGAGAACGTGGATACAGGGATCTGTCAGTCTTGTTTGCCACCTGAATGTCTCTTCTCCCCCTGCAAATCTTGAGTGCATAAATCAACACCTTACCTATCCCAGGACCAAATCAAGTAGTCGGTTTCCCACTTAGACTTAGTTTCGATTTAAACCTGGCTTGTGAGCAGATGCTCATTGTGCAGTAGCTCACTTCAGCTCAGCTACGAGAGACTTGAAGATTTAGGATAAAGATACCATCATGGAATGAGTAGGGTGAAACCTGATGCCCACTGCCTTGGCGAGTTTTTTTCTTACTGGTAAAAGTGATTTCAGGACACTTCTTGGAAAAGCAATAATCCGTTATGGACCATTTGGAGGGATCTTGGTCTAAATCTGCCTTGAAAGGTCAGCTGGGAGGGGCTTGTGTGATGTGCTGCTGCTGTTGGACACTTGCAGAGCAGAGGACTCTTGCCATGCTTGCGGCTTTAACTGCCAGTGCTGGGAAATCTGTTGGATATAAACACTTGTGATCCCTCATAGTAGAGTTGTGTAACTCACCGAGGATTCTGTCAAGGGAGATGAGCCAATCTGGGATGCCAGGCCCATGTTATTGCATTTTCCTTGGGCCGGCGTTCTTCATTAGTCCCCAGTGGGACTCCTGTGGCTTGTTACAGGGTGAGGTCCTTGTCACTGAATGAGGAGACCTGCTTGGGCTGAGTCACGCTGAGAGAGTGCCTCTGTCCTTGGAGGGAATTGCGAGAGCTTAAACCTCCAAAATGCATGGGTCACAGGCAGCATGTTGAGCTCCAGAGCACACAAATTCCTATAGGTGTCTGACTTCTCGGAGCCCCTATTTTATGCAGGAGTCTGGTTTCCAGTCCTAATGCACAGCTCAAAATCTGGCTGTTGGGATCAACCAAAAATACGTAGGTGGAGGATTCCTTGCACTGCTGCAGCTTCCAGATCTTGCTGCAAGTGTCAGGCTGGCTGGCTGCACACCTTCCTGAGAACAGAGTGAGTTGCTGGCTCGTTCCAGTGGCTCACTGGATGTGGGACAGTTGTGGCATCTCTCCCTGCTTTGAGCAGAGGCACAGCAGGGCCCTGTGTCCCTGTGCAAAAGGCCCCAGCCTTACTGACTATATGCCACCAAATGAGTCACTTCACAGTAACACTGTTCCAAGCTGTCTGAGCAACTGTGAGAAAGGTCCTGGTAGGAACAGTTTTCAGACCGTTTGTCCAACTGGATCCATCCTTTCCTGCTGTTTCCCAGCATCTGATGTTGCAGGCAGACTTAAGAGCAGCTGACTGTAGAGCTAGAGGGGTATTTCCTAAGTGCTCCTAAAAGAGAGACCACCTAAAATTCCTGCCTGAAGACGGGAATAGTAACTAGGGAAAAACTTCCGGTAGCTGACAAGAAAGGTTATGGCCTACGCCTGCTTAGAACAACTTTATTTTCCTTTTTCAGAAACTTTTCTGGGCTACGTTGTTAAGAGGTCCTTTTGTTGGGGCCTAGGTGTGTAACTGAATGCCAGGCACAGATGTGTCTGCAGCTTTTCTTTCAAAAGAGGAGCTGAATATCGGTGTGACCCAGCAGCTCAGAAGTTCTGGAGGGTGTGAGGGTGAACCCATCGCTTCCAGTATCTCCTTGGGAAGGTTCAGTAAGAGACGGTGAAGGGAGAGTCACAGTGATGGGGACAATGTTGTGCTCTAGTGGCTCTGGGCATTAAAGTGCTAGTCTCAAGCAGACTGGATGGAAAAACCCCTTCTCCTTCAGCAGGGCCTGAGCAGACAAGGCACAAGCTATTCCTCCTGCACCTGTCCCAGTTCAAGGACAGGAGTGAGTCTGGCCCGCCAGGTCTGTTTGTCCCAGAACACCGTAATCGTTTACCATAAAACACCGGCCAGCGAAGCTTCCCTGAAACACACGCTGAATAAATATTTTTTTCTCCTTCGTCTATTTCTATGAAAAGGGTCTTTTGATGAAAACACCATTGGTATGTTTGAAAAAACCCATCCCCTGAGTAGTTATTTACTGAGTCCTTAAATACACAGGCTGAGTAGTTGACTGCTGTGAATGCCTCGTCTGCAGTGGCAGCGCTGAAATGCCCCATCTCAGCCTGGAGGCTCCAGACATTTCCTGCCTGTGCTGCGGTGATGTGGCTGTGGCTGTGTGGGTCCAAGGGGAGAACCTCTGCCACCACTCCCTGCCTGCCCCACGCTCTAGGGCACAGCCAGAGCCTCAGCCTTGAACGACAAGGGACACTGGAACCTGCAGAAGATGTCAAAGGGCCTTGGGAGGTTTCAAGACGTTGTTTTTCTGGTGATGCACAGGGCTGGAGTCAGCCTTGCCCTTCAGCATCACCTAACAACTTTAATGGAATTGAAGGAGTTTCAGTGTGGGTTTTGTACCTCTCATGTCTCTGCCTGGACAGTGCCAGCAGGGTGGTGCTGCTTCTCTTCCCCCATCCAGCTGAACACTCTAAAACCTCAGGCAGTGAATACCAGGATCACCACCTACAACAAGCAGCACAATTGTCCCCTCACTGAGATCCTGTGACCAGCAGTGTGGGAATCACAGCTTGGGTGGAAATCTGTGTAAAGTGTGTCTTGGCAAAACTGTCTCAGAATACACTCTTTACTAAACATGGCCTATTTTGCTGCAAACAAGACATAAATGTATATATAATATATATTAAAAAGGTGTGAAGTTGAGAGGCTGATGAGAGGTTAACCTAGGAGCAGCTGATAAATCCTTGCCCTGTTTCACATCTCACTGAGCTTTTTCCAGACTAAGGAGCTGTAAAATGTCAATGAATCCTGATGACCAGCAACACAGATGAATAACCAGCTCCTACTGGAGAGTGAAATAGGAGCCAGAAAATGGAAATAGACTTGGTTTCCTTTTGTTTTTGCAAATATTATTTACACTCTGTGTGTGTATCTGCTATCATATACAAGCATGCTCTGAGGTATGGGTTGTGACCAGGTCTCATTAGCCAGGAATTGCTCATTTTTTATCTTCTGTTTGTCCTGATTTAGGGAAGGATGCAACACCAGACTTAGAATAAGTTTTTAGCTACTATTATGCCTAATATTCCCTGAAGCTAAAGCTAGCTTAGATGGGGAATCCAAAAATAAGCACGTTTGGAAGAAAAGCAAAAATGAGCGAGCTAAACTAAGTGTTCTGTTCTTTATGCATCTAAGAGTGAGACTAAAATACATTGAAGGTAATACAGATCACTTAATCCTCCAACTCTCTGAGATCCTTTACAAAATTTGACCATAATTTCACTAAAAGTTCTTAAAAAAACTGTTTTTAATCAGTGTCAGTCTGCATCTTAGTGTACCCGGAGGAGCTCCTACCTTGGTCCTGTGCCTGAGAGCCTTTAGGGTGTTTAGATGTCTGCCACTGACCTAATCCAGTCTCAAAGAAAATGAGACCTAGAGTCTGAAATCAAATGGTGCTTTCTCATATATAACCTTTGAGCCAGCTGGTGTAAAAGAAACCATAGTGGTCCAACTGCTGACCCCCCAGAAGCTTTTTCTATTGGGTCTTCCCTTTTTTTTCTTTTTT